>JALHAQ010000089.1:122500-152500 GCA_023838395.1 Holcopasites calliopsidis
TCTTAATCTTCAATATTGACGCACGGTTCGCGCGTATAGACGGCTGTTCCGACTATGGATGGAGGGGTATCGCGAGTGGAATGAAGATGATTGGATTTACTTGGCGCCGGTTTTCGGTATGTATAATGATGTGAGTAATTGTTCCATCCTATTGGGTTTTTCTAATTGGTTTTGCCTGATTTGTGTTCCAGATGAATGGCCCGCGCGGTGGGCGAAGGATGCGGCTACACAATCATAACTATGTAAAAAAACGAAAAAAGTATGATTTCCAAAATTAATTTGCAGTTTATTCATTTTATTACTATTGTTACCTGCGCATATGGAATTCAATATATTTCGAAAATGGGGGGATTTTGAATATCGGGTACTCGTGAGGTTGTTGAAATATTCGTTTGCGGTGTCGGATTTGTTATACTTAGTGCTTGTTGTTGTGTTGTGTTAGTCGGTATCATCTGTATTGTGACGTTTTGGGCTCTTTCTTGTGCTACTTGGGCGGGTAGTGAATTCTTTTTTCTTCTAAGATAATATAGAATAAAGATTATTATTATGACCATGCCTACTGTAACGCCAAAGGTGGAGAATCCGTAATTTGTAATGTTTTGCAATGCTTTTGTCTGATCGTGAGCGGCTAATAGTTTTGCTTGATTTTCTATCTCGGATAGTGGAACTGAAAATTTTCCGGATTTTAGACTTTGTAGTGCGTTCATACTTAATTGTTTTTCCTGAATGTTTGAAAATACTTTAATATGATTCTTTGTGATTCCGCTTATTATATTTGAGATGTTTATGTTTATTTGCGGTTGGAAAGTAAAATTTTCTGTTTTAGTGATTGTCTGTATGGCCTGAAGTTCTATGTTTTCTAAATTAGCCTTACATTTCTGTTTTAATTGTAAAATGCCTACCCCCTTCAAGGGTTCATATCCTGCTATTTGATCGTTACACCTGATCTTTAGATCTATTGTTCCATTTATAGAAAAGAGCCATGTGTTTTTAATTGTAAGTGGTGTTATAAAGAAATTAGTTGAGGGTATCGCGTGTATGTTGCACCTTTCCCATTTAATTTCTAAGGGTTGTGTGATAATATTTACTTCGCAAATTTTTGATTTTTTGATATTTTCAATGGGTATCGACAGTTGGCATATGTATGTGCTGTGGTGAATTTTACACTGATTTATGTGTTCTTCGTTTGGAAGGAAGTATGAATTTTCTTCGAAATTAATGGCTATGTAAGAGGTTTGTGGGTGAATAATTACCGGATTAGGTAGGTTGATTGGTGGGGTTTGGAATAGCGGATAGGGATGTATGTGATATAATTTGAATATTTTTGCGTCTAATAGAGGGAATTCTAACGATATAATTATTTTACCATGGGCAAAGGCTATATGGAGATCAGTAATGTCTTTAATTTGTTCGTTACGTATTTCCTGGTCTGTGAAGGGGAACTCTAAAGTTGTTGATTTTAGTATTTCTCTACATGCTGTTTCTAATTGGCTTGGCGATAAAATAGCAGGGTTCAAAATACCGAGACTTCCGAAATTGATTGCGTCAGTAAGGGTGGTCAAAGCTAGCGTATAGTCATCTATTTGTCTTAATATTTGGCTTATCCAAGCTTGTGAGGCTAATTCCAGTTCTAGTTTTCTTTCGTTGATTTCAATTGTTTTAATTCCTGACGTAATTGTATTAATCTTATTATTAATTTCTATTATTGATCTCCTCATGTTTGCTAAGTCTGTATGCACATTTTGAAATTCGGATTTTATTATGTGGGTTTGATTGTGTATTAAGGTTGATATTTGTTTTTGGTCTGCATAAATTTTGTTAATTTCCTGATCATAGTATTTGGCATCTTCCTCAGATAATGTTCCAAAAAGTGTGTTACTAATAGTGCCAATGAAGCTGAATGGGGCCCCCCTGCGTTTCCTACGCGAGGGAATTCCTATGGTGTTTCTTAGGATTTCCTCATATCTACGGCTGTTCGCTAGTCTTTTTGTGAGATCAAATTGGACAATGTCTGCGGGACAAAGTGTCCAATTTATCGCCTTGCACGTGTCTCTCATCAGCTTTGTCTGCAAATGGATGTCCGGTTTGTCTGCTAAAAGTCGTTGAACATCGAGGGCTGTAACTAATTTCCATGTTGTGTGCGACGTTCTCAATGGGAAGAGGTTCTCGTAGTAAAGTCCAGGTTGATGCTCTAACATAAATACTTCATAATTGCCCTTTAAAAACGTCGTTGCGGCAGTGCTGGTCCACGTGAGCCAAAGGTTGATGAGAAACAGGAGAGTCATGACTGCTGAAAATTGTGATTTTCTTTGAGCCGAAATACATAATTTGTTGTAAGAGTACTGTAATGTTGGTTTAAAACTATTATTTATATATATTGTATAGCTATATCTTAATTTCATATGTATATATCTCGTATAGATAAATGTGTTCTCACTCTCGTTTTGTTAGAGGAATTTGCTTGACAAAGGAATAGAGTGTTGTGTACAATGGTGTATTAAATGTTAGGTTTCGAAGGGGGTTTCCTGATATGAGCATGTTTCAGCTTGTCGAAATGTTTCGTAATACGTTGCCCTTTGTCGTTAATTATTATCGCGTTGTGTTGGTCTGTAACATCGCAAATTCTGTACGGACCTTCATAATGAGGCTCTAGTTTCCCGGTACGTGGTTCTTTTAAAACATAGACCAAATCGTTTGGTGAGAATTTTACTTCTTTACATTTATTGTCATAATATGATTTTGAGCGTATTTTACTTTTATTTATGTTCTCCCGCGTAATTTGTCTGATTTTGTCTAGTCGCTGTATCAAGTCTTGTACGTATTGGGGGTAGGTCTGTAGTTCGTCTTCGTTTAGTGGAGTAAATAGGTCACGGGCCAATTGTCCAAATACCACCTCGTAGGGTGTGAAATTCGTTGCTTCGTGTACCGAGGTGTTGTAAGAGTATGTGGCAAAAGGTAGCAGTATGTCCCAATCTTCGTGTTTTTCTAGATAATGTTTCAGATATTCTGTTAATACAATGTGGCTTCTTTCCAAAGCGCCGTTTGTTTGTGGTCTATAGCCTGAGGTAGTGATGTGGTTAATCCGGAATTGTTGGGCAACGCCCTGTAATAGGTTATTGATGAATGTTTTTCCTTTGTCCGTTAAGATGACTCGAGGGGCTCCAAAAATTGCTATAAAGTAACGCGAGAAGGCATCAGCAACAGTGATAGCCTGAATGTTAGGCAAGGGAATGGCCATGCAGAATTTTGATAACTGACACTGTATCGTCAGGATATGTCGATTACCACTTGGGGTAATAGGCAGTGGTCCCACGGTGTCCAGCGCAACCTTATCGAATGGTCTAGCCGGTGTGTCCGTGATTAACATTGGTTCCCGAGTTTTTATACGAACCAGTTTTTGCTCCTGACAACTCGGGCATTTCCTAATATATTCTTCTATATCCTGCCTCATTTTTGGCCAATTGAAATGATTTCGAATGCGTTTGTAAGTTTTGGTGACGCCTTTGTGTCCTCCTACTAGGCTATCATGATTCTCACTTATAATTCTTTCGCGTTCTTCTACTGCGGGGTGCCTTACTGAGCCGGTGCAGATAGTGATTTTGATAGCAATGTCCCGGAATGTATAGAGTAGATATGTACGGAGGGTTTCTGTATTGAAATTATGCAAATTTTCTCCATGGATAGCTATACGGAAGCTGTTAATTTTGCTATTTTCCAAAGCGTTTTTAAGCGATCGCAGGGATATTTCTAGATCCTCGAGTGTCATTTTGTGATAAAAGTTGGTAGTGCCAACAACACTGAAGGTTGTATATTCGCCATTCTTTGTTATGATAACGCGCCCTTTTGTTATGGGTTCAGTGAACATTGCGGTTTCTTGAAAGAGTTCGAGTGCCTCTAAGGTTTTACATATCTCACTAGTACATATGCGGTCCGCGGATATAAAATGAACGTAATTGTCTGGGATGCTTGTTAATGTTTCGCTTGTTATTGAAATTCTGCATTTAGTTGCATAATTTGGTTGTGTCTCCACCCGTTTGGTAGAAATTGAGATACGGATCTTTGTAATAATGTGTCATGGCCATAAATATTTGAGGATATATTCGTTTGCGTAAATCCTTGTTCTTCCTGTTTTTCGTGAGAAATGTCTTCCTTTTGATGTGAATCCACTTCATGTTCTTCCTCTATCATCGTAGATTGTGGAACGTCCAATTTCTCTAATACTTCCGGTACCCTGAACGAGACCCGTTTTGTTGACCTTTTCGGTGTTAGTTGTATCTTGCCGGATTGTTGTTCTTCGAATACTTCAGGCTCCGAGTCTAGTTCTTGCAAGTATCGTATTTGCGCTTCCGTGAAGTTAGGGTAAGAACAGTTTGACGTATCGAAGAGAGGGAGGTCGCTATCATCATTGCTACCATTGTCGGTGTTCGGTTCGGGTGAAGTTGCGAACGGTTGAGACTCAAGCTGTATATTTTCCGTGTCGGTTATTTGTTCGTTCTGCTCTTCTGGTGTATGAAGAGTTTCATCAATATTTTCTTCCATAATTAATGATGGGGGTTCTTCGTAATTAGGTCTTGGTTGTGCTGCCCTTCGAGCCCTTACTCGCTCACCTATCGTTGGTGAGCTCGAACTTGGTTCTTCCTCCCGCGGTAAAATGGGGTACGCTTGTAATATAGGATTACGCGATAAGGCGTCCGCGTTGGCGTTCACCCGTCCGGGTTTGTATACAATTTCATAGTCGTGATCCGCGAGAAGAATTCTCCAGCGCGCAAGGCGCGAGATTGGGTTTTTAATTGAAAATAGCCATTGTAAGGGTCGATGATCGGTGACCAGTGTAAATTTTCGGCCGTATATGTAAGTTCGAAAATTATTGAGCGCGAAAATTATTGCAAGGCATTCCTTTTCGGTAGTTGAGTAATTTTTTTCAGCTTCCGTAAGTACCCTAGATGCGTATGCGATGGGCGGGTCTTGTCCTATTTTACCTTGGCTTAAAATAGCACCGACCGCTATATCTGATGCATCCGTGGTGATAATAAAGGGCTTCTCAAAATCAGGGTACCTCAGGACTGGTTCTCCGCAGAGAGCTTGTCTGAGGTCTTCGAAGCTTTGTTGGTGTCTGTCCGACCAGCTGAAAGCCTTTTTTGTGCTTGTCAGCTCAGTTAAAGGTTTGGCACGTTTTGATAGCTCTGGTATAAAACGCCTATAGTAATTTACCAAACCTAGGAATTGCTTTACCGTTCTCTTATTTGTTGGGGTTGGAAATTCAGCTACCGCCTTGACCTTTTCCGGATTTGGTTTTACGCCGTCCGGTGTAATAATATGACCTAAATAGGTAACCTTTTGTTTGAAAAACTCCGCTTTATCCGTTTGCAATGTAAGACTATGTTTCCGGAGTCGATGAAAAAAATTTCTGAGTCTTCTACCATGTTCTTCGATAGTGTCTGAGTAGATTACTACGTCGTCTAGGTAAACATATAATTCAGTGCCTATTAATCCTTTTAATACTTCGTTCATTAACCTTTGGAAAGTTGCCGGGGCATTTTTTAATCCAAAAGGCATTCGAACGTACTCATAGTGACCCTACGGAGTGGAAAAAAGCCGTTTTTCCGTGATCCTCAGGGGCCATGGGGATTTGATGAAAGCCATTGGCCAGATCGAAGACGGAGAAATATTTTGCGCCTCCGAGTCTATCAAGAATGTCTGAGATTCGGTGTAATGGGAACCGGTCGTCGATTGTTTTTGCGTTTAATTTTCTAAAGTCGACCACCATTCGCCAGCGTTTATTTCCTTCCGAATCCGCTTTTTTAGGTACAATCCAAAGGGGCGAATTGTATGGAGATTTTGATGGTCGAATTACCCCTAATTCTTCTAGGTTTAAGACTTGCTTCCGAATTTCTTGTTCTTGATCCCGTGAGAATGGGTATTGTCGAGTGAATACAGGAGTATTGTCTGTTAACGGAATATGGTGCATTGCCGCGTCAGTCTTTCCCAGTGGGTCCCCGGGTATAAAAAATCTATCCGCATGTTCTATCACGATATTTTCGATTAAACTGCGAGATGTGCTATCCACGTGTTTTAGTCGTAGGCATTGCATTATAGCGCTTAGTTTTCTTTTAGGAGGCAGTTCTATGACTTTATAATCGCCGAGATCTCCACTTACGTCCTCAAGAAGTTGCTCGTCGGAGAGCGGGGTCGGTGGCCTGCCGGTCTCGCATTCCGACTCTGCTTGGTCAGCGGTGTCGTAGTCCGCGTTACTACCTAATGCAAGCAGCCCCATCAAATAATCTGGTGTAGCTCTTTTATAATCATTTTGAATTGCTAGTGCCCTTTCTATTTCTTCTATGTTTGAAAAAATTATGGGACTAGCTTGATTTTCTGGTCTAAGGATTGCCATATGATAGTATGAAATTAGGGCTCTTTCTTGCAGGAGGTACGGATTTCCTAGGAGGCCCGCGACCTTTTCCGGCAAATTCGGATGATGCACTACGTACAGTATGGTCGGGCTACCGTTTATATAAACACGGACAGCTTCGCGCGTGAGGAGCTCGCCTTTTATACCTTCTACGGTTAATTGTTCCCTGGTTAATCTGGGTATTCCCGGGTCAATAACGCTTGATTTAATCAAATTTAAAGCCGAACCGGAATCAATAATGAATTCTCCTTGTCCATTGATTAGTTCCCTTGCCTTAACATGAACTCGCGGACAAGGGGCACGGTCTATATCCGCGCATAATTCTCGGGTTTCATCTCTTTTTACTATTGAAGAGAGGGCGCGCTCGTTTCGACCCGAGCTTACGATCGAGCGCGGTTGAAGTTTAAATTATCGCGTTCCGGTGACCGCATTCTCGACCTATCAGGTGTACGGTTTCTCTCGCGTAGCAAGTCTATTATCTGTGCAAGTTGCTCATCGCGCGCGCCTCCCGGGCGATTTCGCTCCATCTCTCGATCCGTTAAATTGTTTCCCGAATTAAAATTCGTACGCGATCTGAGACGGGAGCGTCCATTGGGGTGCCTTAAATTCCGGTTGTCGTAGCGCATCGCGTCACGTTCCCTCGGCGGTGAATTATAATTATATTCATGTCTACGGTTACGATTCTCAAAGGGAGAGTAATCGCGCTGCCTTATTGGCGTTTGCGTTCTGAATCTGTCCGGTACGCGGTTTCTTCTACTCTGGAGTTCCATTAGAGATGTAGGTTGGTCATTATCCCTTTGGAATCGCGAATGGCTACGGTTTTCTCGTTGAGGAAATTTTTGCGGTCCGTATCGCGCGTACGCAGTATACGCTACTGGACATTCCTCATATTCCCTTTCGCGGCTAGGATCTCGCCATTCACTCCATCGCCTGTCTTCGTCAAACGGGGCGGGCGTCCGTGCGCGGGGAAGGTTCGGTCTCACGTCATAATGCTCCATGTCTAATTGTCTTTCAGCCTCTAATGCGGCTGCGAAAGCATCGTCTAATGTGCGCGGAGGGTCGGCCATTATTAGTCTATAAATTGCTGGACTTAGTCCGCTTACGAAGGCTTTTCGGACCTTATTCTCGATTGTCTGTCGCGTTCTTTCAGAGCAACTCTCGTAATTATCACGAATACTAGCTTGAAGTTGCGTGTGTAACCGAGTTAGTCTATGTATAAAAGATACTACCGCTTCGCGGGGTTCCATTCTCGACCGCTGTATTTCCGATATTAAGCTTTCCGGAGTACGACAAGGGGCATAATAAAATTTTAAGGTCCTAAGGAGTTCCTCTACATTTCTACAATCCTTTCTAGTTACCAGATTACGGGGGTCTTCTGCCAGTCGAAGTTTGAGATGTTTAAAAAAAATTTCGTCGTTGCCTTGAGGCTTGTACAACAAGGCATACTCTACGGCGGAAGCAAATTCCTCCAGCGAAACGAATTTAGGATCGAAACGCGGGACTCGTTCCAACGCGCGATACATTTCCCTAGCTTGCTCACCCATAGATAAGCCACTAAGCGTAGCACTTAAATCAGTGTTTCCTCTTACTGAGGGAGGGTTAGAAGGAGGAAGAGGAGGTCGGTAATCCGGGGTGTGAGCACCAACTCGGGGGGGGCGAATGTTGCATGGTGACTGAGTAGTAGTATACACAAGTTAAGCCAAATTCTGCAAAAATAATTTTGATATCCCACTTCTGACACCAAATTTGTTACGACCTGACGGGGCGGAGATCTACCTTGCACGGCTTTGCTGACTCTCGCGACCGTTTCGCGGAATTTAGGCTCGCGGTAGGTAACGAACGCGGGTGATAGGTTCGGGCTTGAGTCAAAGCGCTAAAGCGCACCTTGCGTATACTACTGGAGGTTATCAGGAGAAGAGGGAAGGATTACACTGATCAGTACTCGCATCAATCTTGATACAAACAGTTTATATGGTTCGATGTTAATATTAATATATTGTTACAATCTTCACATACCAACTCGCTGATTACAAAGGAGGGAGAAATCTCGTAGGCTTTCACGGCAGAGATGTTGTCGGTCGTACGTGTGGTCTAATCTCGAACGGCTAGGATGGTATTCTTTATCTCGGCCGATTCCTCTGCGGATGTTCTGTTGGCGTGTAGGGGCTAAGCCAGGTCCACAGCTCGGCGGTCAACTCGGGGTTGTCTTCACACGCGCGGTTGCGGAAACTAACTACACAATACCAATTGAATCTATCCTCGCGGAATGCCTCTAACGGGTCCACGGTCGCAAATCTAAGACCTACTCTGGTCGTTTCCAAAATCGAACTGCCCTCGCTCGCTGAACGCTTCGCCCATATAGCCCGGTTCGGGGTAGCGGAAAGTTCCGTTGTCGGCTACCTTGCATTTTGCTTCACATGTCCGAAATTCCTAAGTCGCGTGACACGGGTTAGCAACAGCCGACGGTGCAGCGCTTGCGACAGGCACCTCGGTATGTGCTAGCGTAAGGAGATCACGACAGGGGGGACCAAAGAAGAGGCCGGAAGCGGCACCGGATGTAACAGTAATATGCTTAAATTCAGCGGGTGATCTCGCCTACTCTGAGGTCGTCTATAAGTTTCGTAGACAGGACATACACGCGTGTCTACGGATATGCGCGGTAGCGAGAGAACCGGCAAACAGAAACTGTCGGATGTTGGAAGAAAAAAAAAAAAGAAGCCGGTGCGTGTCTCATGCGCCACGCCATAGTGCCTTTCGCGTGAATTCGGGGTTCGTGAGACACTCGCGAGGCACCCAATAATGTCACGGTTTTTAACGTCCGTCCTCTAATGGAGGAGCAAACGCGAGCTCCCCCTTCTTTTCGGGGACTGGACGACCGGGCTTGGGTGCGCGGTCTCGCGATCGACGAAAAGAAAAACGAAGGCATGGGGCGACCAACACTCGAGAGCTGCGTATTATATCGTCCTTCGCCCGAGCCACATGGGAACCGCTCCCAATTCAATCGGGGCGCGTTTTCTCTCGTTCGATCTCTAATGGTCAAGAGGGTAAGACACAGAAACGTTGCAGCAGTCACCAATGTAGGTGGCGTGCAACGACAACCCCTCGCAGAAGAGTGCGAAAACGTGCTGCTTTCCTTGGTTGCGATCCCTGGGACTGTACGGACGAGACGAGCCGCAAAACTCATTCCCACCTTGCCCTTTTCTCTCTCTTTTTTTTTCCTCTTCACCGACTGGAGTTTCAATTGTACCCTTCAATAGGGTGTCCTTTTCTCTCTCAGTCTCGCGCAGATATAACTTCATTTGAGACGACGTCGGGGGCGCGGTGAATGGATACGTGCTCTATGGACACGCGACTACTGAAAAATTGCGCGGCATATGCGAAACGACGACGGAACAAATCCCGCGAAGCGGTGTCTATTAACGTGGGCGGTCGTTGAAAAAACGACGCGCGCAAGCCACGATGACACTCTCGCGAGTTCGCTTATGGTTTGGGTAGTTCCGTGAACTACGCAACGCGCACAACTCTCTCTTCGTTCGTCGCACTGTGTCTTATACACAGGCACGTCCGCGACGGGCGCCGACGAACGTCCAACATTCGCTCGTACGTCACGCGAGCCAGCCCTCCACCCCCCCGTTCAACTCTCCGCGAACCATGGCGGACACCCGAACTCCGAGACGTTCTACTCGAACGACGGCGGGGATTCGTCACCAAGAAGGCTGGAGAGACGGAGGAGCTGGGGTGGGTTCTTAACTTGACGCGACGCAAGCAGTTTCTTTTGTACGTAAAAACGACCCTCAGCCAGGCGTGGTCCAGGAATTGTATCCGTGGACCGCAATGTGCGTTCGAAATGTCGATGTTCATGTGTCCTGCAGTTCACACGTTGACGCGCAATTAGCTGCGTTCTTCATCGACCCACGAGCCAAGTGATCCACCGTTCAGGGTAATCGTATAAAATTTTTCATATTGATCGTTTCTCTCTGGTACTTCGGTTCGAAATAAACAGAGACCCAACACCTCCCGCCAGCGCGCGCGGGAAGCGCGGGCGTCGCCACGCCTAACGGATACATACCGAAGGACGATAAACTGACGACACATTGTACGGTCCGTGACGAAGTCCGCCGGATACGCGGACGGTATCCGACGGCCGGGCGTAAAGTACATTATGTAAAAGAATATACACGCGCGACGAGAACCGTCGAACGTCGCGGGGTCCAGGGAAACGACGGGGATTCCCCGATACTGTTTCATTCCTTGGACTCGCCACGCGACCTCGAGAACGCCCGCACGCGGCAGCGTCCTTGCGTGGAAGCTCTTCCGAACCGTCCGAAGAAAGGGACAACGGCAACCGGCCCCGAGCGGTCTTTATTATCAGACTCACGACTACAAAGGCTACGCAACCGGTCCACTTCGGACAGTTTCTCGTTCGAAACTATGCACCACGCATTTACGGACGCACATCAGCGCGATGCGTTTGTTTTCGTTCCATGTTACCCGACTGTAGAACAGTTTCAAGTCTATTGGACACGACAATTTCACAGACGACGCCAAGAGAACGATGAACCAGGAGGTGGGCAAGAAACGTCCGATCCCAAAGGTTCACGACCCTTGACGATGTCGCCGTGCGAAACGCGTGAGCCCCGCAGAGGGGCTCTCTTCTTCTCAGCGCTGGTTATTTGGGCCTTGACCCACGATCGGTCGACTGCACGGACGGGAGATGAAACTCCGCACGTAAGCCGCAGTCGCGCAGTCTGTGGCAAGGCTCGTTCGATAGGTTTCGGTATTTGTTTGCGTTCGATATTGCTGCTGTCGAACATGATACTTATTCACATCTTTGTGTTTTTCATTCGTTAATGATCCTTCCGCAGGTTCACCTACGGAAACCTTGTTACGACTTTTACTTCCTCTAAATGATCAAGTTTGGTCATCTTCCCGGTAACATCGGGCAATGACGAGCATCGGCCGCGCACCAGTCCGAAGACCTCACTAAATCATTCAATCGGTAGTAGCGACGGGCGGTGTGTACAAAGGGCAGGGACGTAATCAACGCGAGCTTATGACTCGCGCTTACTGGGAATTCCTCGTTCATGGGGAATAATTGCAAGCCCCAATCCCTAGCACGAAGGAGGTTCAGCGGGTTACCCGGGCCTTTCGGCCAGGGAAAACACGCTGATTCCTTCAGTGTAGCGCGCGTGCGGCCCAGAACATCTAAGGGCATCACAGACCTGTTATTGCTCAATCTCGTGCGGCTAGAAGCCGCCTGTCCCTCTAAGAAGATTTGTTTGTACGTTGGTAGTAAAAACCCACCGACCGAGGCCGGGGGCCTTCGAGATACCATAAGATACGTCTATTTAGCAGGCTAGAGTCTCGTTCGTTATCGGAATTAACCAAACAAATCGCTCCACCAACTAAGAACGGCCATGCACCACCACCCACCGAATCAAGAAAGAGCTATCAATCTGTCAATCCTTCCGGTGTCCGGGCCTGGTGAGGTTTCCCGTGCTGTGTCAAATTAAGCCGCAGGCTCCACTCCTGGTGGTGCCCTTCCGTCAATTCCTTTAAGTTTCAGCTTTGCAACCATACTTCCCCCGGAACCCAAAAGCTTTGGTTTCCCGGAAGCTGCCCGCTGAGTCATCGGAGGAACTTCGGCGGATCGCTAGCTGGCATCGTTTATGGTTAGAACTAGGGCGGTATGTGATCGTCTTCGAACCTCTAACTTTCGTTCTTAATTAATGAAAACATTTTTGGCAAATGCTTTCGCTTCTGTCCGTCTTGCGACGATCCAAGAATTTCAGCAATACGAATGCCCCCATCTGTCCCTATTAATCATTACCTCGGGGTTCCGAAAACCAACAAAATAGAACCGAGGTCCTATCCCATTATTCCATGCACAGAGTATTCAGGCGAAGGTAGCCTGCTTTGAGCACTCTAATTTGTTCAAAGTAAACGTACCGGCCCACCTCGACACTCAGTGAAGAGCACCGCGATGGGATATTAGTTGGACCGCCCGCGAGGAGCTAAGCCCACCGGTAGGACGTACCACATAATGCCAGTTAAACACCGCGAGCGGTGAACCGACACTGTGACACACAGATTCAACTACGAGCTTTTTAACCGCAACAACTTTAATATACGCTATTGGAGCTGGAATTACCGCGGCTGCTGGCACCAGACTTGCCCTCCAATTGGTCCTCGTTAAAGGATTTAAAGTGTACTCATTCCGATTACGGGGCCTCGGATGAGTCCCGTATCGTTATTTTTCGTCACTACCTCCCCGTGCCGGGAGTGGGTAATTTGCGCGCCTGCTGCCTTCCTTGGATGTGGTAGCCGTTTCTCAGGCTCCCTCTCCGGAATCGAACCCTGATTCCCCGTTACCCGTTACAACCATGGTAGGCGCAGAACCTACCATCGACAGTTGATAAGGCAGACATTTGAAAGATGCGTCGCCGGTACTAGAAGACCATGCGATCAGCTCAAAGTTATTCAGAGTCACCAAAGCAAAAGATGGACGAACGGATAACCGCCCGCCACCTATTGGTTTTGATCTAATAAAAGCGTTCCTTCCATCTCTGGTCGGAACTCTGGTTTGCATGTATTAGCTCTAGAATTACCACAGTTATCCAAGTAAATGTGGGTACGATCTAAGGAACCATAACTGATTTAATGAGCCATTCGCGGTTTCACCTTAATGCGGCATGTACTGAGACATGCATGGCTTAATCTTTGAGACAAGCATATGACTACTGGCAGGATCAACCAGGGAGCTTCGTGCAAGAGACATTTTCATCTCGTACAAGTGTTCCTTCGTCGCCGGCTCTCTAGGAAGACCGGATTCGACGATGCATATTCACTTTTACGCGTTGCGCACGAAACATGCTTTCAACGCTCTTCTCTTCACACTCGATTCTCCTTATACACAATATAAGGTATAGTAACAACATCAGCATTATACTTCATATTTTCATTACCTTCCTCTCCTCTTCCAAGTCAAATGTTCAAAACCAGCTGAGAATTTATCGTCGGAGGAGGCAGTCGAAGCTGTTACGACTGTTCGGCGAATATTGCAAGATGAAATGGGTACAGGAATTAATAAAACCCATCAACATTATTACCAGGTGGAGGGACAATTACACATTACAGGTAGGAAATATTGCCTATTTTGTGTGTTGGCCCAAAAAGGATTAAAATATCTTCGAATTGATAAGGATGATAACTTCTGGAAGTATAATATGGAACCAAAGTTAATCCAATTTTATTTGGAGTACATGTTACTGGAATTAACAGATAGCCGGTATACTAGAGGTATATATAATAGGGGTGTGCGCATTCAGAAGCCTCAATTTATACTGTTTATGCTGTTTTTACTTTGAATAAAATAGGAGTTAACTTCTAAGACGCAAAGCTCGTGAGTTACTACCTGCTCGGCCATATCGAGCCCCCTTCAAAGTTAGAAACAATCGGCCACTTTCGGGGCAGCCAATTATTCATACGTGGGAACAACTTCTTTCGTAAATTCAAATCTTGAAGAGTAAAGTGACAGTGATCGTGCAATGATGGAAATTTTGTGAAACGAAGTTCTTTCACTGTTCCAACCAAGACATCGGCTGTAATAGTTTCCGTGCAGGTAGTAGTGTAGGGAGCCGAGCGGTTGTAGGCGAGCGGCGGCCGTTGACCGCGCAAGAGAAATTGTATCTGTCATGTCGATCACCTGTTTATCAAAACCGAAATTGGTAAACACGTGGCGGGTGAATAACCGAGAGCGGGAGCGAAAAAGAGTGCGAACGAGAGTATGAGTGAGAGAAGAGAGGAAGGTGCGATAACCGCGAAGTACGTGTGCAAGTGAGTGTGGTAGTGAGTGGGAATATAAGCTGCAAGGGAGCGTGCAAGCGGGAGAGTCGAGAGAAAGAGTGAGAGAACGTTCAGACGTACAGATGCCATAATTGTAATTTCAATAAACCATTGTTAGACAAACTTCAACCGACCACTAGCCTTTATCCTACAGTAGGTTTTGTCAAATAAAGTGAGTTCGCTGACCTGTCCGTAACATCAGCTGTCTTGCACTACGGAATACCTACTTGCAATGGTCAGGATCGGTAGGATGACACAGTGACCTATTTTCGTCGGAGCAGGTTCATTTTTGGAGAAACAGATAAGTCTAATTTTAATTGTTGGCGAATTGTTGAAAATTTAACGGACATTGTACTTGATAGACAGGTTAGTTAGTCCGTTCTAATACTGTTTTGTTCAATTGATAACGGTAAATTAATTTCATTTATATTTTAGTTAATTTCCATTCAAGAATAATGAATAATTCGATGTTAACATTTTCTCCGTGCTATTCCGGTGCGTACTGTTCGGGGCGCCGGTCGAACGTCGCTACCTAGCACGACGCGCCGTGGACCGTCCCCAAGAGCTGGCTCTACGCGCGCTCTGAGTGGCCAGTGTTTTTCGTTAACAATTCAAAAACAAAGCCTCAGACGACATTTTGGCAAAGGAAAAAGTTGTTCAAATTTCCCTCAGGAATCTCCCATTACCGGCTCCTATACCTTTTACGTTACACTCTGTATATGAGAATGAAACACACCCGTCGGGCAAAAGGGAATCGGGTTCCTTTTCCGGAACCCGGCAGCGAAACCGCATTCCAATCGAGCCCTCGTGAGTTTTCTTTTCTGTATAAGCTTTCGAGTTCCCTGGAATGCTAGGATACCTGGCTCTCACCCAGGAGGCTCGGGTGCCGGCTCAGTCGGCTGGCCACGTTCGTTAGGACTGAATGAGGGTCAGGTTATAATAACGAGTCAGTGGCTATCTGTTTTAAAGGCTAGTTTATTAAGACTAGACTTATTTCTAATTACACTACTTACTACTAGACTTATTTCTACGCGGCTCGCGAAGCGGTATCTTCGGGACAGGTTCGGCGGCGGTACCACGAAGCGGTATCTTCGCAGCGGACGTCTCACTGGCTAGCTCTTACAACTACGCGGTTATTTACATCGGCGGTGCGGCGCGACAATGTTTCGGTTCGCGGTCCGGTGTCGCTCGGGCGATCCGCATGCGGCGGTAAGGAAAGAGTCCCGCCCTGCAGCTTCGGCAACCCGGCTACAGGGGAGTCGGAAGCGCTATCGGAGGCCTAGGAGATGGTGTATTCCACCACTTAGGGTGCGGCAACCCGTCCTAAGCGTGGCACCGAGGACTGTGTCCCTTAGACCGATCGGCAACCCGTAGTCTAAGCAGTCGTAAGGAGAGGGCGGCGGAAAGGGTACCAAAAAGTGTCGATCCCCCTTTCTTCGGGGGGCGCGAGACTTCGGTGTTAGGATTCGTCTGTCGTAGGTAAGAACGAGGCGAGGTCGGGTACAAACCGTTTATTCATACTTGTTACAAGGCGGTGGTTTCGTCGTTGGGCGCCGCGGTCTCGGTCGCCCCAGGGAGGATCTCCTGAACCCTGATTTCTCCCGTGCGGAGGCCTCGTAGCTCGACGATCGTTCTTTGGCTCAACAGGAGCCGGCACTGGTTCCTGTTCCGGAGTGCCTCCGAGTGGTGGTAATACTCCCGGGGGTTGTCCTAGCGGGGAGATAGGGTTTGGAACGCGAAGAGCACCGTAGTTGCGGCGGTGTCCAGATCTTCCCCTCGGACCTTGAAAATCCAGGAGAGGGCCACGTGGAGGTGTCGCGCCGGTTCGTACCCATATCCGCAGCAGGTCTCCAAGGTAAAGAGCCTCTAGTCGATAGATTAATGTAGGTAAGGGAAGTCGGCAAATTGGATCCGTAACTTCGGAATAAGGATTGGCTCTGAGGAGCGGGGCGTGTCGGGCTTGGTCGGGAAGTGGGTTTGGCCGACGTGCCGGGCCTGTGCGAGGTGAACGGTCGCGGTTTCGTGCTGCGCACCCGGGATCCGAGCTCGGTCCCGTGCCTTGGCCTCCCGCGGATCTTCCTTGCTGCGAGGCTTCCGTGGCCGGATCTTACCGTCGCGGTCGTTCTCTTCGGCCGCCATTCAACGCTCAGCTCAGAACTGGCACGGACTAGGGGAATCCGGCTGTCTAATTAAAACAAAGCATTGCGATGGCCCCCGCGGGTGTTGACGCAATGTGATTTCTGCCCAGTGCACTGAATGTCAACGTGAAGAAATTAAAAAAAGCGCGGGTAAACGGCGGGAGGAACTATGACTCCTTTAAGGCTTCGACGCCGCAAAGCAATACGCCGCTGGAAATAGACAGGATTACGACCTACCCTAGAGTCATAGTTACAGGGCGGGTGATGCGCCTCAAACAGCCTCTCCCAGCCAAGTTACACATCTTACCTCCTAGTGGTTCCTGCCGGTAACGCATCAATCTCTATAGATTGGTGCGGCTGAATAGGTGTGTAGCAAACTATAGTCTACAATATTACTAGCGGCGGAAATCCTGCCCCGATCTTATGTACCTTCCCTGGTTGTTCACGCACCTTCAGTAAAGTCGTCGGAAGATCCTTGCATGAGAGAAGGATGCATCCAGACTGGTACGACCAGCAGACCAGCCGTATGCCTGTCAAAGCTCGGCGGAATACCGAGGAGCACTCACTTCTGGCACGGAAAGAAGCTGAGCTGAGCATTGGTGGCGAACGCTTTATCAATCAGGCACTGGCAAGACACTTCCCCGAAAGGTCACTCGATTCTATAAAGTCGCATAGAAGACAAATGGAGTATAAGCTCTTGGTACAGAAATATGTACAAGAGAGTACAGATCCCAAACCTGGAACTGTCAATACTCTAATAGAAGTTGCACCACCACCGGCAAATGACGACTTCGATGGCCAAATAATTCAACATCTGCTCGCCCTAACGGCACCGAGTTCGGGAGAATTCTGCTCAGCATCCCTGATTGATATCTGCTTATATCTACCAAGCTCAACAAAAGACGAAATAGTCGAAAGGCTCTCCCTCTACCTACGCAACATCTTCCCGCCACATCCCCGTAGAAAGGAAACCACGAGGCCACCCGTTGACATAGTAATGTCTAAACGGAAAATGCGTAGAGTGGAATATGGCCGTGCGCAAGACCTGTGGAAGAGGAGTGCTACGAAGTACCTCCATTCCCTCCTTAAAGAGCACCACCTCACCCAACCGCCACAAAAGGAAGTGTTAGTCCCATACTGGGAGAAAATTCTAACAAGCGACTTCGATACACAACCGACTGAAGGGAATAAACGGCAGACAATTAGCAACCTATGGTCACCAATAACATCAGACGAGATTCGACCGTCCTTCCCCTCCGTGAGCTCTGCTGCCGGCCCCGATGGTATCACGAGCAGACAACTGCGAAACGCTCCATTAGAAATACTTGAACGCGTGTTAAATATAATCATGTGGTGCGGTAAACTTCCAATCCATCTACGGGAGTCGATTACGATACTAATACCAAAGAAAGAATCCCCTGAAAATCCTGGGGAATTCAGGCCTATAACGGTATCACTGGTATTAGTATTATTATATACGTATTAGTACGTATACTGCACAAAATCTTGGCTAGGAGATTGGCACGTGCAATCCCAATTGATCCGCGACAGAGAGCTTTCAGAGAATCAGACGGTTGTGCTGAAAGCACCTTCCTTCTTGACCTATTATTACGATACCATCACAAGCATAATAGGAAGTTATTCCTTGCCTCAATTGATGTGGCCAAGGCCTTTGACTCCATGTCACATAACGCAATAACCCATACTCTGCAAATGTACGGGGCTCCCGATCCTTTAGTAGAGTATATAAAGAGTGTATACGACTCTGGGTTAACGAGACTCACGTGTGGCACATGGACATCGCATCCCATTTACCCGGCTAGAGGTGTCAAACAAGCCGATCCCCTATCCCCATTTCTTTTCAATTTAGTCATCGACAGGCTATGGAGTCTTCTCCCACCTGAGATTGGCGTTAATACAGATGGGATACATGTCAACGGGGCTGCATTCGCTGACGATTTACTATTGTTCGCGTGCTCGCAGCCCGGAATGCAAGCCACACTTGACATTACATCAATGTTCCTCACGCAATGCGGGATGTGCATCAACACAGATAAATCGATGACAGTCTCGATTAGGAAAATCCCCCACGAAAAGAGGACAGTAGTGGACTCGGATCAAAGGTTCTTTTGTAATGGCAAACCGTTAAGAGCATTAAGGAGAACCGATGAATGGAGTTACCTTGGTATCCCGTTCACACCGGATGGCAGGATAGTGATAAATCCGGCAGGAAAGCTTAGAACCTTGCTGGATAAAATGACAGCCGCTCCCCTTAAACCACAACAACGGCTGTTCGGACTGCGCACTGTTATCTTGCCAAGTCTCTACCACCTGCTCGCATTAGGAGCGACAAGAATTGGAGTTCTAAACAAAATTGACCGTATCGTTAGGCAAGCGATACGGACATGGTTGAGACTCCCTAATGACATAACGAATGCCTACTCCCACTCTGCGGTTCAAGACGGCGGCTTGGGTGTGCCATCTGTCCGATGGCAAATACCCAAGCAGAGACTCTCGAGGCTGAATAACTTATCGATGTCATCTCATGCCCTAGAAAGTAGCAGCGGTGCCTTCCTAAACCAAGAGAAGACCCAAGCTAGGAAACGCCTGTCAATAGACGGGAATACGATGGGAACATCTAAGTCCATCAGGGAATATTGGGCAGCAAAATTATACCAATCAGTCGACGGGAAAGCGCTCAAAGGACCTAAAGCAGTGCCACAACAACACCTATGGATAACGGAAGGACATAGATTCCTTTCAGGGAGAGACTTTGTAAACCTCTGCCGAATGAGGATTAATGCACTGCCAACAAGGTCCCGGACCGCAAGAGGAAGGATTAAGGACCGTCGCTGCCGCGCTGGATGCAACGAACCAGAGACGTTGAACCACGTCCTGCAACGGTGCCATAGGACACACGAGGCCAGTTTTCGAAGGCATGGAGCTATTGCAGCTTACATAGCCCGATCCCTCAGGAATAAGGCTGTGGTGGTGGATGAAGAGCCCCATCTAATGACAGAGGAAGGACTAAAGAAACCTGATATCATTGCCAAAATGAACAATGGGGAAATAGTAGTTATCGACGCTCAGGTTGTCAGCGAACAGAGCGACCTAAATAGGTCGCACAGGCTGAAGGTAGAGTACTACAAACAGAACAGGACCCTCATTACAGCTATTCAGGAAAAGTATGATACCATTATAGTCGTCTTTGAATCGATAACACTGTCCAGCAGAGGAATTTGGAGTCCGCACTCTGCTGTAGGTTTGCTTAGCCGTAATGTAATACGTAAACCGGATCTCAAGGTACTTTCAACGAGAGTACTTATTGGAGGTATAAATGCATTTAGAATATCTAATGCCACAACCAACATGACATGCAGGAGAGTAGGAGTAGGGTAGGAGCAACGCCAATAGTGATAGTAGATGCAAGTGCTGCCTGCTTACAGGCACAATGTTAATCATTGATAGGATTAATTGGAAAAAAAGTAGCTAAATGCCTCGTCATCTAATTAGTGACGCGCATGAATGGATTAACGAGATTCCCTCTGTCTCTATCTACTTTCTAGCGAAACCACTGCCAAGGGAACGGGCTTGGAAAGATTAGCGGGGAAAGAAGACCCTGTTATGCTTGACTCTAGTCTGGCATTGTAAGGAGACATGAGAGGTGTAGCATAAGTGGGAGATGGCAATCCGTGTTTTAGAGCCAAGCGTGTAAGAGTGGCGTGAGGCTTCGTGCCGCTCGTCGACAATACTCCCGCGTGATCCGATTCGAGGACACTGCCAGGCGGGGAGTTTGACTGGGGCGGTACATCTGTCAAAGAATAACGCAGGTGTCCTAAGGCCAGCTCAGCGAAGACAGAAACCTCGCGTAGAGCAAAAGGGCAAAAGCTGGCTTGATCTCGATGTTCAGTACGCATAGAGATTGCGAAAGCACGGCCTATCGATCCTTTTGGCTTGAAGAGTTTTCAGTAAGAGGTGTCAGAAAAGTTACCACAGGGATAACTGGCTTTTTCGGTTGACGCAGGTGCTCACGGGGCATGGTTGCTTCGGTGAGTACCTGCACTGGATCGGCGCCGTGGCGACGACGGCCTGCCACGAGTGTGGCGCCGACCGGGACGACGCGCAGCATACGTTGCAGTTTTGTCCAGCGTTCGACGGGCGGCGCGCCGTCCTGGTCGGCCAGATCGGCCCCGACCTCTCGCTGCCAGCGGTCGTCGCGGTCATGCTGGCCAGCGAGAGGTCTTGGGACGCTGTGGCCTCCTTCTGCGAGGACGTCATGTCCCGGAAGGAGGCCTCGGAGCGGGAGCGGGAACGAACCGATCCCGCCCGCCGAGCGAGAGGGAGGAGGGGCAGAAGGCGCACGAACATCCGCGCCGCCCCTCCACCCAGGCCGCACCAGGCGGCCCAGTAGGGGGATCGGTGCGTTCCCCCTGCTATCCCTGTGGCTCGGGGAGAAAGAATACGTCCACAGTAGCCCCTGCTTGTCGTAAGAGGCGACTAAAAGGGGAGGGAGGTGCGGTGGAGGCGAGCGGGTGTAACACCTGCCCGCGATGACCCTCCACCCGGAGGTCGGCAGCGGTGCCTAGCAATGAGGGGGGGAGTCTAAACTACCCCCGTTAGGCACCGCTGCCGCGACCGGCCGGTAAATCCGCGGCTCTTCGAGCTAAGGTGCGGCCGGTCGGAAGGGACCACAGGTGGCGGCAGACGCCGCGTCCCTGCGGTCCCGGGGGACTGCCGGCTGTTGGGGTGGGGGCCCCGACTGTCCACAATACCTGGCAGTCCCCGAGGTGTGCCGCGCCGTTTGTGTCCGGCGGCGCGGCGGAGTTGGGTGGCACGGGAGGGGACGACCATCTGCCCCTCCCGGGAGGTGCCCTCTCAAGGGCATGGCGCTAGGCGGGGTCGCGTGAAGAGTTCGCAAGAGTACCCGCGACCCCGCCGCAGAGCGCCGAGGAAGGACACCGTGCGGTTTTTAGTCGGTGCGAGTCCGACACTGCCCCGGCTCACCCCCATTTGAGCCGGGGCGTGCATAACGCATTTTCCGCACGTTAAAAAAAAAAAGGGATAACTGGCTTGTGGCGGCCAAGCGTTCATAGCGACGTCGCTTTTTGATCCTTCGATGTCGGCTCTTCCTATCATTGCGAAGCGGAATTCGCCAAGCATCGGATTGTTCACCCGCCAAAAGGGAACGTGAGCTGGGTTTAGACCGTCGTGAGACAGGTTAGTTTTACCCTACTGATGACTAGTCGTTGCGATAGTAATCCTGCTCAGTACGAGAGGAACCGCAGGTTCGGACATTTGGTTCACGCACTCGGTCGAGTGGCCGGTGGTGCGAAGCTACCATCCGTGGGATTATGCCTGAACGCCTCTAAGGCCGTATCCTTTCTAGTCAAAGGAGACAACGATATATTTAGGAGTCTCGTGTGGGTCGAAAGGCTCAAAACAATGTGACACTACCAGGTGGCCGGTTCTCGTGACCGGTCATCGCACGGGCCCCAGTTTGCCGTACGGGTGTCTTTGGATCCGTCGTCGGGATCTCGCCGAACGACAGCCATGGCGCTCTAACGGTCGATCATGGGTACTCCAAGTTCGATGTCGAGACTCGGAATCGTCTGTAGACGACCTAGGTACCTGGCGGGGTGTTGTACTCGGTAGAACAGTTACCACGCTGCGATCTGTTGAGACTCAGCCCTATTCTTGGGGATTCGTCTTGTCGGTTAGACGAGACCCCACAAAATGGAACTGAGAATACCCACCGGTGTTGCATCGGTCAATAAACCGCGCAAGAACCGCACACTCCCGCCTAACGCCTGTGTGTCGGGTGTCGGGAATGCGCGCACCTGTGACCGCCGGTGCGGTACTAGCGCCCCTATTATAATTGTTATATTGCAGCAGAAAGCAATACGCCGCTGGATATGGGCCGCGACGGGGGAAAGCAACACGCCGCTGGACACGGGCCGCGGCGGGAAAAAGCAACACGCCGCGCGTAGCAACGAAGCGACGGGCCCGGGTACTTGAAACGGACATCCTTTACAAGCAATCAAATTTTAGGCGCGGCTGTTTAACCCCTTAACCTACAATGACGGGCATAGCCCGCGTACGATGGTCGGGCCAAACGTAAATATTACGGGCGTAGCCCGCGTACGATGTTCGGGCCAGAAGGGAATATTACGGGCATAGCCCGCGTACGGTGTTCGGACCAGAAGTGAATATTACGGGCATAGCCCGCGTACGATGGTCGGGCCAGAAGTGAATATTATCTGGAATATTTGATATGCAATTACAGCCTGATGCAATAATTGTTTATTACAAAATGTTTATTTATACAAAAATCCAAAATACAAAATTAGTAATCTGTAACGGTATGATATAGTTCAAAACATTCTGGTACATGTAACGGAACTTTACACTTTTTACACTCCCATGTTGTTTCCTTACGTTTTTTATGTTTGTGACAAACTGTACAACGTTTTGACGGTCTTGATTTAGGGGGTGTTGGATCAATGTGCTTTGGAAAATGAGCCCAGTCCTTCGCGTACAGTCTGTCTGGCGCATCTCCGACAGATAATACGCCTTGTTCTCTATAAATCGGTTTTGGCATATTCTTCAATAGAGATTCGGCTATATTGATCCTATAGTCGACATAGCATTGTTTCTTTCCATCATTTAGGTTTTTCCATAAAATATAGGAGTTAAAAAGACCAATATCAAACAGATTAAAAAAAATTTTTTGTATCCTTTCATGTATTTCCGCATTACTGGAAAACATGCCAATATTTGATCTTGGAGATCAATTCCGTTCATTCCGGGGTTGTACTCTGCAATACAACTCGGTTTTAGGGTGTGGTTGGATCCTTGTGAAATAATTTCGACTGTTTCATGTTTTGTCGACATCATATATACATCTCGCTTATCTTTCCATTTTGTAGCGAGTATTCGGTTGCAGCTTCTTATTACGTATTCCCCTCTTTTTAATTTTACACTGCACAAATCTTTTGGCATATTCTTCCTATACGAACGTACTGTGCCAATTATATTTGTTATATATTTATGTGATAACGTCATAAATAATTTTGGGGAAGAATACCAATTGTCCATGTATAAAGTGTGGCCCCTGTGCAGCACTGACTCAGCAAGTACTTTGACAACACATTCCGAAGCGCTGTCATCACAGTTGATTTTATCGTTGCCGGTATATATTTTAAATTGATAACAATAGCCTGACTCTGACTCACATAATTTATAAATTTTGACGTCAAACCTTGCCCTTTTGGATGGATTGAATTGCTTATACGATAGACGCCCCTGAATTTTATAAGTGATTCATGAATAGAAATGTCTTTTTTCATTATATACACTTCTTTAAATTTTTGGTTCAAAAAATTAATAACAGGTTTAATCTTACTCATTTTATCGGTATTGGCAACCAGATTATTGTTTGAGAAATGCAAAAACCTTGTAATTTGTAGATATCTCTTCAAAGGCATTGATTTTCTAAATATGGGCGTTTCGATAACAGCCCTCTTCGACCAATTCATTTGGATTCTTGGTTTTTTTACCTGTGACATTATAATGGTCAAGGCGAAATATCTTTTCATTTCGGTAGAGTCTACAGGAAACCAAGCGTCGTCGATTTCTCGTGTTTTATGTGGATTTTCTCGTATTTCACCTGCATACTGGTTAGTTTTGGTCACAAAATTGTTCCAAAATATGTCATCAAATATTAGATTAAATATATCAAATTCTCCTCCACTTTCTCCTAATTGACATAAGGCTCCCTCGGTGAGGCCACGAGTCATTGTATAGTCCCAGATTTTTGGACTATTTCTTATTTCCTTTCAAGGCCAGGACTCTGGTAGTTGATCGTCATCGGATGTATCATCAATAACTAATCGCCTACACTTTCTTCGAACTCGGCATATATCGTCACTACTGTCACTTTCGTTAGCGAAATTATCAGCACAATTCTCACTGCTTTCATCACGAAATCTCTTTCTTGAGAACATCTTCTGGGGTTGCTTTTCTAGAATTTACGAACGTAAATTTCGTCGTGCGAATGTGACCAAGAACAACTTGACACTGATCACGATCCGAAGAGACAACAGAAATACATCACGAGCCTTGTCTGTGCTATCTACAACCCGCGATCGTCCTACCACGGGCGATGCCCGTCATGTTTACGATTAGCCCGATCAGCGTATTACACAAGTCGCGCGGATTACCCGAACGCTGCGCGAGCTAGTATACGATTTCGACCCAACATCTTCGAATCTAAATCGTAGGTTAAGGGGTTAATAGTTTCCGAAACGTAGATTCAAAACGTTCGGCACAATACATTGAGTTCTTCATATAGAGACGCAACTAACGGAAAATCGACTTCGCCATAGCAGCCGTCGACGTCAAGCCTCCAGTAGCAGTTTACACAATAAGGAGATACACCTCACCGAATCGATGGGGTTGACCCACGCGAAATCGTTTACCCTATTCTACCTGCAATAAATATATGGACTCAGGTATACTTTGCAACAGTACTAATAGTTTGCAACATACAGTTTCGTCGATGCGGCCACAAGGCGACGGGTTGCCGGCCGCCTCTCGGCGGCCGGGAAAGATATGTATACCCTAACCTAACTGATACCCACTTTTCTGCGTCAATAGGGTACGATCATCGCTCGAACCGCCGGGCGGTGCAACCAGCCGACGGGCCCGGGGAATTCGTTACGTATCCGGCCGTACCACCGAGGCGACGGGTCCGAGGTGTTGGAACGTATGATGGACAAAGCGACGAGGCGACGGGTCCGAGTTGCTGGAACGCATGACGGGCGAAGCGCCGAGGCGACGGGTCCAAGTTTTTCAAATTACGGCTTATGTTGAATTATGACAAAGTTATTAATATTTCTTAATTGTTAAGCTGCATGCGGCGAAGTATTGATGGTGTTGTATTTGGTAGGTGAGACACCCGCGGTATTCCCGATTCTGCCGTCCCTGCGGCTGTTGCGCATCGCAAGCACCGTCGCGTCGAGCAGCGTCGCGCAAGGGATTGTCTATATCCCGAACGATGAAGTTCCGCTCGATCGGTCGATTTGCACATATCTTCGCACAGCATTGCCACGGGTCGGTGTCCAAGACCGAATGGCTCATACGTGGCGAGCGTTTGAGATGACGCTGGTGACTTGCATGCACGCTTACCGTGTTGTATGCTCGTACTAACTGAGCATCGACTCTTCGGCACCGAGCGATCGGACCACAGTCAAATGTACGTTAGGCGGCCCCTATTATTTAGGGGTCACTAACGAGATAACGAAATTCTGAAAAGTTTGGGCGTACAAACGTGTACAATATCTGTTGTCATGTTTGCACGAGGAGAGGAAGGTGATGAAAATATGAAGTATAATAATGATTTTGTTATTATACCTTATATTGTGTATAAGGAGAATCGAGTGTGAAGAGAAGAGCGTTGAAAGCATGTTTCGTGCGCAACGCGTAAAAGTGAATATGCATCGTCGAATCCGGTCTTCCTAGAGAGCCGGCGACGAAGGAACACTTGTACGAGATGAAAATGTCTCTTGCACGAAGCTCCCTGGTTGATCCTGCCAGTAGTCATATGCTTGTCTCAAAGATTAAGCCATGCATGTCTCAGTACATGCCGCATTAAGGTGAAACCGCGAATGGCTCATTAAATCAGTTATGGTTCCTTAGATCGTACCCACATTTACTTGGATAACTGTGGTAATTCTAGAGCTAATACATGCAAACCAGAGTTCCGACCAGAGATGGAAGGAACGCTTTTATTAGATCAAAACCAATAGGTGGCGGGCGGTTATCCGTTCGTCCATCTTTTGCTTTGGTGACTCTGAATAACTTTGAGCTGATCGCATGGTCTTCTAGTACCGGCGACGCATCTTTCAAATGTCTGCCTTATCAACTGTCGATGGTAGGTTCTGCGCCTACCATGGTTGTAACGGGTAACGGGGAATCAGGGTTCGATTCCGGAGAGGGAGCCTGAGAAACGGCTACCACATCCAAGGAAGGCAGCAGGCGCGCAAATTACCCACTCCCGGCACGGGGAGGTAGTGACGAAAAATAACGATACGGGACTCATCCGAGGCCCCGTAATCGGAATGAGTACACTTTAAATCCTTTAACGAGGACCAATTGGAGGGCAAGTCTGGTGCCAGCAGCCGCGGTAATTCCAGCTCCAATAGCGTATATTAAAGTTGTTGCGGTTAAAAAGCTCGTAGTTGAATCTGTGTGTCACAGTGTCGGTTCACCGCTCGCGGTGTTTAACTGGCATTATGTGGTACGTCCTACCGGTGGGCTTAGCTCCTCGCGGGCGGTCCAACTAATATCCCATCGCGGTGCTCTTCACTGAGTGTCGAGGTGGGCCGGTACGTTTACTTTGAACAAATTAGAGTGCTCAAAGCAGGCTACCTTCGCCTGAATACTCTGTGCATGGAATAATGGAATAGGACCTCGGTTCTATTTTGTTGGTTTTCGGAACCCCGAGGTAATGATTAATAGGGACAGATGGGGGCATTCGTATTGCTGAAATTCTTGGATCGTCGCAAGACGGACAGAAGCGAAAGCATTTGCCAAAAATGTTTTCATTAATTAAGAACGAAAGTTAGAGGTTCGAAGACGATCACATACCGCCCTAGTTCTAACCATAAACGATGCCAGCTAGCGATCCGCCGAAGTTCCTCCGATGACTCAGCGGGCAGCTTCCGGGAAACCAAAGCTTTTGGGTTCCGGGGGAAGTATGGTTGCAAAGCTGAAACTTAAAGGAATTGACGGAAGGGCACCACCAGGAGTGGAGCCTGCGGCTTAATTTGACACAGCACGGGAAACCTCACCAGGCCCGGACACCGGAAGGATTGACAGATTGATAGCTCTTTCTTGATTCGGTGGGTGGTGGTGCATGGCCGTTCTTAGTTGGTGGAGCGATTTGTTTGGTTAATTCCGATAACGAACGAGACTCTAGCCTGCTAAATAGACGTATCTTATGGTATCTCGAAGGCCCCCGGCCTCGGTCGGTGGGTTTTTACTACCAACGTACAAACAAATCTTCTTAGAGGGACAGGCGGCTTCTAGCCGCACGAGATTGAGCAATAACAGGTCTGTGATGCCCTTAGATGTTCTGGGCCGCACGCGCGCTACACTGAAGGAATCAGCGTGTTTTCCCTGGCCGAAAGGCCCGGGTAACCCGCTGAACCTCCTTCGTGCTAGGGATTGGGGCTTGCAATTATTCCCCATGAACGAGGAATTCCCAGTAAGCGCGAGTCATAAGCTCGCGTTGATTACGTCCCTGCCCTTTGTACACACCGCCCGTCGCTACTACCGATTGAATGATTTAGTGAGGTCTTCGGACTGGTGCGCGGCCGATGCTCGTCATTGCCCGATGTTACCGGGAAGATGACCAAACTTGATCATTTAGAGGAAGTAAAAGTCGTAACAAGGTTTCCGTAGGTGAACCTGCGGAAGGATCATTAACGAATGAAAAACACAAAGATGTGAATAAGTATCATGTTCGACAGCAGCAATATCGAACGCAAACAAATACCGAAACCTATCGAACGAGCCTTGCCACAGACTGCGCGACTGCGGCTTACGTGCGGAGTTTCATCTCCCGTCCGTGCAGTCGACCGATCGTGGGTCAAGGCCCAAATAACCAGCGCTGAGAAGAAGAGAGCCCCTCTGCGGGGCTCACGCGTTTCGCACGGCGACATCGTCAAGGGTCGTGAACCTTTGGGATCGGACGTTTCTTGCCCACCTCCTGGTTCATCGTTCTCTTGGCGTCGTCTGTGAAATTGTCGTGTCCAATAGACTTGAAACTGTTCTACAGTCGGGTAACATGGAACGAAAACAAACGCATCGCGCTGATGTGCGTCCGTAAATGCGTGGTGCATAGTTTCGAACGAGAAACTGTCCGAAGTGGACCGGTTGCGTAGCCTTTGTAGTCGTGAGTCTGATAATAAAGACCGCTCGGGGCCGGTTGCCGTTGTCCCTTTCTTCGGACGGTTCGGAAGAGCTTCCACGCAAGGACGCTGCCGCGTGCGGGCGTTCTCGAGGTCGCGTGGCGAGTCCAAGGAATGAAACAGTATCGGGGAATCCCCGTCGTTTCCCTGGACCCCGCGACGTTCGACGGTTCTCGTCGCGCGTGTATATTCTTTTACATAATGTACTTTACGCCCGGCCGTCGGATACCGTCCGCGTATCCGGCGGACTTCGTCACGGACCGTACAATGTGTCGTCAGTTTATCGTCCTTCGGTATGTATCCGTTAGGCGTGGCGACGCCCGCGCTTCCCGCGCGCGCTGGCGGGAGGTGTTGGGTCTCTGTTTATTTCGAACCGAAGTACCAGAGAGAAACGATCAATATGAAAAATTTTATACGATTACCCTGAACGGTGGATCACTTGGCTCGTGGGTCGATGAAGAACGCAGCTAATTGCGCGTCAACGTGTGAACTGCAGGACACATGAACATCGACATTTCGAACGCACATTGCGGTCCACGGATACAATTCCTGGACCACGCCTGGCTGAGGGTCGTTTTTACGTACAAAAGAAACTGCTTGCGTCGCGTCAAGTTAAGAACCCACCCCAGCTCCTCCGTCTCTCCAGCCTTCTTGGTGACGAATCCCCGCCGTCGTTCGAGTAGAACGTCTCGGAGTTCGGGTGTCCGCCATGGTTCGCGGAGAGTTGAACGGGGGGGTGGAGGGCTGGCTCGCGTGACGTACGAGCGAATGTTGGACGTTCGTCGGCGCCCGTCGCGGACGTGCCTGTGTATAAGACACAGTGCGACGAACGAAGAGAGAGTTGTGCGCGTTGCGTAGTTCACGGAACTACCCAAACCATAAGCGAACTCGCGAGAGTGTCAACGTGGCTTGCGCGCGTCGTTTTTTCAACGACCGCTCACGTTAATAGACACCGCTTCGCGGGATTTGTTCCGTCGTCGTTTCGCATATGCCGCGCAATTCTTCAGTAGTCGCGTGTCCACAGAGCACGTATCCATTCACCGCGCCCCCGACGTCGTCTCACATGAAGTTATATCTGCGCGAGACTGAGAGAGAAAAGGATACCCTATTGAAGGGTATAATTGAAACTCCAGTCGGTGAAGAGGAAAAAAAAAGAGAGAGAAAAGGGCAAGGTGGGAATGAGTTTTTCGGCTCGTCTCTCGTCCGTACAGTCCCAGGGATCGCAACCAAGGAAAGCAGCACGTTTTCGCACTCTTCTGCGAGGGGTCGTCGTTGCACGCCACCTACATTGGTGACTGCTGCAACGTTTCTGTGTCTTACCCTCTTGACCATTAGAGATGGAACGAGAGAAAACGCGCCCCGATTGAATTGGGAGCGGTTCCCATGTGGCTCGGGCGAAGGACGATATAATACGCAGCTCTCGAGTGTTGGTCGCCCCATGCCTTCGTTTTTCTTTTCGTCGATCGCGAGACCGCGCACCCAAGCCCGGTCGTCCAGTCCCCGAAAAGAAGGGGGAGCTCGCGTTTGCTCCTCCATTAGAGGACGGACGTTAAAAACCGTGACATTATTGGGTGCCTCGCGAGTGTCTCACGAACCCCGAATTCACGCGAAAGGCACTATGGCGTGGCGCATGAGA
>JALHAQ010000089.1:155000-195000 GCA_023838395.1 Holcopasites calliopsidis
GGGGCGTGTCGGGCTTGGTCGGGAAGTGGGTTTGGCCGACGTGCCGGGCCTGTGCGAGGTGAACGGTCGCGGTTTCGTGCTGCGCACCCGGGATCCGAGCTCGGTCCCGTGCCTTGGCCTCCCGCGGATCTTCCTTGCTGCGAGGCTTCCGTGGCCGGATCTTACCGTCGCGGTCGTTCTCTTCGGCCGCCATTCAACGCTCAGCTCAGAACTGGCACGGACTAGGGGAATCCGACTGTCTAATTAAAACAAAGCATTGCGATGGCCCCCGCGGGTGTTGACGCAATGTGATTTCTGCCCAGTGCTCTGAATGTCAACGTGAAGAAATTCAAAAAAGCGCGGGTAAACGGCGGGAGTAACTATGACTCTCTTAAGACTCCCAATGTGTGACTGTTGTGAGAGTCATGGTTACTGGGGTAGATGAAGCGTCACACAGATCTCCCGAAGGTCCGTTAGCCTCTCCTTACCAAGCGGTTGTGTCCCACCTCCCATAGGTGCTCGCCGGGCAACGCGGCCGGTGGGCAATCTGCCGGTCGCGGCTAAGAGGCTCAACCGCGAAACAGTGGCCCCTAGGGGTTGCCAGCCCCTCCGGGCCGAGATGTGTTGGCCCGAATAAGAAAAAAAATGCCTCGGATGATACAACTAGAGGGGCGCCCACTGGTGCCCCTCCGCCAACACAACCCTCCCAACCGGGACCGAGCTCGGGTAACCCCCCTACCCTGCCGGTCCACGTATGCGAGTTTCCAGGCTGTGGACGGTCATTCGGTACCAAGACCGGGCTTGGCGTCCACCGAAGACGCGCGCACACGGATTGGACTGATGACGCGAACCGCACGGTGGCAGTGAAGGCACGCTGGACTCAGGAGGAGATTTCTTTACTGGCAAGGCGCGAGGCGGAACTGTCCATGAAGAGTGCTAAATTCATCAACCAAGCGCTCCTCGGCTTCCTTCCGGGCCGAACACTCGAGTCCCTCAAGGGCGTCCGAAAGCGTGAGAACTTGCGAAAGCTCGTAGAGGAGCACGTTGCACGCATGAAACGGGAGGCTGAAGTACCGGCTGTAATTGTGGCATCGACCACCGGCGAGGATCAGGTTTGCGATCTGGCCCTTTTAGAGTATTTCCGGGGTCTAGGCCCTCTCGGCGTTGATGGCTTCAGGGCTGAAACCCTGGATGTCATTTGTCGCCGGGTGGGTCAGGAGGATCGCTGAATTACTCTGGAAAGGCTGACCGCATACCTGGTGGATGTATTTCCGCCTCCTCGAAACGTGGGTCAGGCGCCACAGCGTCGTTCGGTCCCTCGGGCGGTGCCACTGTTCCGTCGCAAGCAGCGCAGGGTTGACTACGGTCCAGTCCAAAAGCTCTGGCGTAGGGACCCAAGACGCTGTTATGATATCGTAATCGATGGTCCCGTAGGTAACCAGAGCCTCCCTTTGGTCTCCCGTCGTGCCGGACGAGGTCCGGGACGCTCTGCCGGAACGGAAGACAGCCTGGTCCTGACGGTCTTTCTGCGCGGATCCTTCGCCGAACCCCCCTTGAGGTTCTGTCTAGGATCTGTAACCTTATTATGTGGTGTCGCAGACTCCCGTTACATCTTCGGGACGCCAGGACGGTGCTTATTCCCAAGATACCGGCGCCTACAAGCCCGTCGGATTTCCGGCCCATCACCGTAGCCTCGACTCTTGTGCGAGTTTTCCACAAGGTCTTGGCGAGGAGAATGTGTCTGCTAATCCGGCTGGATGAGAGGCAGCGGGCGTTCCGGGCCACGGACGGATGTGCGGACAACGTGTTTTTGCTGGATCTTGTGTTGCGCTACAGCCACTCTCACCATAAGCCGTTACACGTCGCCTCGGTTGATGTGGCGAAGGCGTTTGATACCGTTTTCCACCGTGCGATTATCGAGACGTTGAGATCGAGGTGTTGCCCTGGGCCTATGTTGGGGTACATGGAGTCGGTGTACTCTGATACTCTCACGACCATTGTCTCTGGCGGCTGGCAGTCACATGGCATCCACCCGAGGTATGGGGTGAGGCAGGGAGATCCCATGTCTCCATATATCTTCAACATGGTACTGGATAGCCTTCTCAGACGTCTACCCAAAGAGATCGGGGCTGATATCGGCGGTGTTAGGACCGCGGCGGCCGCCTTCGCCGACGACCTCGTCCTGACGGCCTCAACGACCACCGGGCTGCAGCGGCTGCTTGACTGTACGGAGGGCTTCCTGGCATCATGCGGCATGACCGCTAACGTCGGGAAGTCTTTTACTGTCAGCCTCGGAAGCGTACCGCACCAGAAGAAGACCACTGTGGACGAGGGAAACTTCGTCCTCAGTGGCCGGAAGCTGGTGTCGATGAAGAGGACGGACCAATGGAAGTATTTGGGAATCCCATTTACTCCGGAGGGCCGTCTACGTTCCGACCCGACAGTCTCGTTGGCCGCTGCTTTGCATAAGATCAGCAGAGCCCCATTGAAGCCGCAGCAGAGGGTGTTTGCCTTGCGAACCTATCTGCTGCCGGGCCTTTACTATGCTGGTTCGTTGGGGCGCGTCAGGATTGGGTCACTCAACCGGTGCGACCGTGTGGTTAGAGCTGCGGTGAGGAAGTGGATGGATCTGCCGGCCGATACACCTACGGCCTATTTCCACTCCACCATCGTTTCGGGAGGCCTGGGCGTGCCTTCACTTCGGTGGAGCATTCCCAGAATTCGGCTTAACCGGCTGCAGAAGCTGTCACTGGACTCCGAGGCTGCTTCTGTTCATCCCGGGGAATTTCTTCGAATTGAGATCGGGAGGGCGCGTCAGTGCCTGAACGATCGGGGCGAGCTTGTCGACACCCCTGCGAAGGAAGCGCGGCGGTGGGCCGTGCTCCTTCATGGGAGTGTGGACGGGGGAGCCCTTAAAGAGTCGAAGAGAGTCCCAGGGCAGAACAGATGGATAGCGGAGGGCACCCGCTTCTTGTCAGGGGAGGATTATATCCAATCCTGCAAGTTGCGGATCAATGCCCTACCCACTAAGTCCCGAACATCACGGGGCCGAGTCCGGGACAGACTCTGTAGGGCTGGCTGTGCCCAACCGGAAACACTCAACCACGTGTTGCAGCAGTGCCACCGCACGCATGGTGCTCGCATTAAGCGGCACGATGCTGTAGTGGCTTACCTGGCACGTGGGCTTGAGCAAAAAGGTTTCCGGGTGGTGCGCGAGCCGGAGTACCGAACCGATGAGGGAGTGAGAAAGCCGGATCTAGTCGCCACAAGAGAAGGCAGTTGCGCAGTCATCGACGCGCAGGTGGTTAGTGAGCAGTCGATACTATCTTGCGCACCGGCGCAAGGTCCAGTATTACGCTGATAACGCCAGCCTCCTCCGGGCGATTGCGCGTAGCAGTGGCTCGGAGGAGGTGAGCTTCCACTCCGCCACCTTGTCGTGGAGAGGACTGTGGAGTGCTAGGTCCGCGAAGGGGCTGTTAGATGCTCGGTTGATGAATAAGAGCGATCTGAAGGTGGTATCGTCGCGGGTCTTGGTCGGAGGAGTCGCAGCCTGGAAACTATTTAACCGCCTAACAGCTGTGCGGTTTAACCGGTCGGGCATTGGGTGAGGGACCGGTTGTGGGGGTTAAAACGGGGACGCCGCCCGTCAACACCTAGACCTCGCCTACGCCCGTGACTGGCGTTGCGACAGGGCGCTGTGCCAAAATCAGGCGTAAGAACCGGCACGCCCGGGAAAGAAAAAAAAATAGCCAAATGCCTCGTCATCTAATTAGTGACGCGCATGAATGGATTAACGAGATTCCCTCTATCCCTATCTACTTTCTAGCGAAACGACTGCCAAGGGAACGGGCTTGGAAAGATTAGCGGGGAAAGAAGACCCTGTTAAGCTTGACTCTAGTCTGGCATTGTAAGGAGACATGAGAGGTGTAGCATAAGTGCGAGATGGCAACATCGTCGGTGAAATACCACTACTTTCATCGTTTCTTTACTTTACACGTCATGGCGGGAGTAACTATGACTCTCTTAAACCACTTAAACATAAGCGTGGCCTCTTAGTAACTGTGTCACGGCGTGTGAAATTAACATAGAGCGGAAGCTCAACAGTGTGTGCGAAATTTAAACCATAGAATAAAGCTAAACAGAGTGGGAACTCAAGCGTGCACCCATCCCAAGTTAGAACACGGGCACCGGTGCTTAACCTACGATCGCGACATTGGTGCATGAGAACCCCCGCACTCTTCTCTATTATGGAAACTCCTACGACACGGAACACCAAACGGCCACGGCCGCAATCAACTCCTGGCTCTAGTCCCACCGAAGGATCATCTGAAACTGATCCACCATCCTTCCGGCTTCTCGAATTGGACAACTTTAGTAAATTCGACCAGGAAATCAAGGGGCATGAGTACAACCTGGACAACACCCTCCCCGCCAAGGAAACAAGAGCGCGTACGACAGCCATCAACGAAGCGATGACGTATATGAAATTGTTGTATGCAAATATTTCGCGTGCGTATATAGATTTAGCAGCTAGATACCAGGAGATTTATGCACTCAGAGACCAATTCGTTTTGGCAATTAAGGCGAACAGCACTGAAGGCTTGCGTGATGAAGTTAAATCAGTGAAGCATCAAATTGAGCAACTCGTAAGTAACGAAGTGCGGAAAATAGTGAATTCGAATATCGAGCAATATAAAGCCCTTGAGGAGAATGTAGGTAAAAAGGTTATTGACTCTGTCTCGAACGCTATAACTATGCTTGAAACCACTGTTACTACTAACTCAGAACTACCGCTAAGATCTTATGCTACTGTTGCTTCAACTAACAAAACACCCATACCGTCCATAGTATTATCCAAGACACAAACGATTAATATCAATAGATTTAAAGAATTTATTGTGGAACCATTGCCAGATCAAAAACTTAAGTTTTCAGATTCTAAAGCCATTAAAGATAAGTTTCTAAATACAATTAATCCGAGGAAATATAATATATGCGCCAGAAGCATCATTCCCTTGAAAAGCCTAGCTGTTCGTGTGGTTGCAGAAACGATAGACTTAGTTGAACTGAAAGCGTCAGATGAACTCAAAATGGTAGGGTTGATGATACGTGATAAGTCATTACTGCGACCAAGACTCATTGTCCGGAATGTGCCTCATACCTTCAGTCCAGAGGCCCTTGCAGAGGAAATTTGCGTGCGAAACTTGACCGGTGTCAAATCTAGCGATATTAAAATTATCTATGTTTATCCGCAATTAAACAATAATAGCAATAGGAACGTTGTTATTGAAGTCACACCAGCAATTAGAACCCACTTAATCAATAAGAGTCGCATATACATAGGATACTGCTCATGTCGTGTTGATGATCACCTGCGAGTAATACAATGTTATAAATGTGCGAAATTCGAGCATATAGCTAAGAATTGTGCGGAAGACAAGGTCACCTGCGGCAACTGCATGCAAGACCATCTTACCGAGGACTGCACGCACAAAGAGTCCCGCCTATGTCGTAATTGTCATGATTTAAACTATGGAAAGAAAGACCACTCTGCTTTTGATAGTCAGCAGTGTCCAATTCTAACTAAAAAACTTGCCGAGAGAGCACGGAGCGTGGATTATGGAGCCACTCAATGAGTAGTCATGTTGCTAACGATCTAAGGGGTGACTCCCTGCCGGACCAAGCTGCAACACGAATACATGGGTCCGGTCGCGCAATGACACCACGCGATATCCAAAGAATCGGTCATTCAATCTCCCCTCTGGGAGAATCTTCCACTGGAAATATTCTAACCCCTACTGTTACTCAAAGGGAATGTACATCAGTACATCCCTCCAGTGGACCAATTTCATCCTTTTCATTTTCCCACTTATGTCCTACACCTTCCTTTCCCTCCCATTCGTCATCCTTATCGTCTGCAACAGAAATTACACCTCTGGTGCCGACAGATGAGGCGCTGAGGTCAGGCAACGATGGGGAACAATCGCACATAGGTGATAACTTTGCCTGCCAAGATTGTGGCAGAACATTCCGAGCAAAAATAGGGCTTGGTGTCCATCGTCGGAACAAGCACCCCCAAGAAGTGAATACCGAAATAAACGTCACGCGCCGCAAGTATCGATGGCAAGAAGAAGATATGCGTAGAATTGCTCAAATAGAATTACAAGCAGAAAATCAAACAGAAATCAACGCGCACATTCTGTCCACAATCCAATTAAACCCACCTCGCACCTTGGAAGCGATTAAAAGCCTCAGAAAACGTCCTATATACAGGAACATATTAGCTGGAATGAAAGAACTGCACCAACATATCCAGGAAGAGCAGTTAAATGGACAAGCTAACCAATCGCAGGTGGTCATACAGGATACTGGCTTCACCCAGCCTGTCAATTACCAAGAGTCCTCCCACTCCCAGGATCCTGATATGGAGCGGCGGAATTGGCTATTAGATGCTATAGCGTATATGAACTCGTCATCTTGCGCGGAATCAAACAAGCAGTACCTGATTGAGGCAGCTAACTCTGCAATAACACAAATAGATCCTTCAGAGCTACTAACTTCTTGGTTCAATGCCCGATTTCCGGAGCTTCGGTCATCCCCCCGGGAACATCTCTTGAGGAGGCGTCAAGACCTTGCTCCTCCCCAACAATCTAATAGAGCACGAAGACGATATGAATATGCAAGCATTCAAACTTTGTGGCGACGCAACCAAGCGAAGGCCGCTAGCAAGGTGTTAGACGGAGATACAGACCAATCTCTCCATCCACCCCTTGAGGTACAAGAGAATTACTGGCGCCGTATATTTGAGCACTCATGCACGGATAGCTATGAAGATTATTTACAGAGTGATAGTCCCGAGAATGACAGCAGCGTTGACCTGTTAAAGCCTATAACACTAGACGAGGTCGAAAAATGTAAACCGGATGTACGCACTGCACAAGGATCTGACAATCTTAAACCTAAAGTTTGGCTAAAAGAGGTACCTAATAGAATTAAAGCAGTTATATTTAATATCATCATCGAGAGTGGTCGCGTACCAGAAGTGTGGCGAAACTCGAGGACTGTGCTGATACCAAAAGGGGATGCAGGCATGGATCCATCTCGATATCGGCCTATATCTACAGGGTGTAACGTAAAAGGTGTAGGAGCCGGAAATGGGGGATTCCTGAGGCAAAACTGAACAACTTTTTCCTTTGCCAAAATGTCGGCTGAGGCTTTGTTTTTGAATTGTTAACGAAAAACACTGGCCATTCAGAGCGCGCGTAGAGCCCGCGCTCAGGGACGGTCCACGGCGCATCGTGCTAGGTAGCGACGTTCGACCGGCGCCCCGAATAGTACACGCCGGTATAGCACGAAGCAAAAGTTAACATCGAATTATTCATTATTAATTAAAATATAAATGAAATTAATTTGCCGTTATCAATTGAAGAAAAAAGTATTAGAACGGACTAACTAACGTGCCTATCCAGTACAACGTACGTTAAATTTTAAACAATTCGCCAACAACTAAAATTAGACTTACCCGTTTCTCCAAAAATGAACCTGCTTCGCCGAAAATAGGTCACTGTGTCATCCTACCGATCCTGACCATTGCAAGTAGGTATCCCGTAGTGCAAGACAGCTGATGTTACGGCCAGGTCAGCGAACTCACTTTATTTGACAAAACCTACTACCTGCACGGCAACTATCACTGGGTTATTCTACCGATCCTGACCACTCGAAGAACAAACACATGGTGCACAAGAGCCGATGTCTCGGTTGGAACAGTGAAAGAACTTCGTTACACAAAATCTCCATCATTGCACGATCACTGTCACTTTGCTCTTCAAGATTTGAATTTACGAAATAAGTTGTTCCCACGTATGAATAATTGGTTGCCCCGAAAGGGGCCGATTGTTTTTAACTATGAAGGGGCTGGATACAGCCGCTGCTACTACCGAATACACTTTTCCACGTTCGGCAATTTCGTTGTCTTGTTCCCGAGCAAGTAGTAATTGACAAGCTTTGCGTTTTAGAAGTTAACTCTTATTTTATTCAAAGTAAAAACAGCAATTGCAGTACCGAAGAGATCTTTACTGCTGGGCATTCGGATTAATTCTGTCTTGAGAAATTGTGACGCGTTTTGCAACGGTGGACAAGGGGCTGTTCGAAGAATGTTATAAGGGAGAGTTACGGGTCGTCGCGGGGAGCGCGCTTTATGGTGAAAAGGCCCTTGAGGCCCACGTGCTGGCCAGCAGAGTTTTTCGGTTCCCAGGAAACTCGGCCGTGATGAACTTAGCGAAGACATTTTCCAGTCGCCGGAAAAGGTATAGCATTACAAAGGATGTAGTAAAAGACATCTAACAGTGTCTTGAACTGTCCAAAAATTCGCCACGGCCGTGGTTCCTGGGAACCGAAAAACTCTGCTGGCCAGCACGTGGGCCTCAAGGGCCTTTTCACCATAAAGCGCGCTCCCCGCGACGACCCGTAACTCTCCCTTATAACATTCTTCGAACAGCCCCTTGTACACCGTTGCAAAGCACGTCTCAATTTCTCAAGACAGAATTAGTCCGAACGCCCAGCAGTAAAGATCTCTCCGGTACTGCAATTGCTGTTTTTACTTTGAATAAAATAAGACTTAACTTCTAAAACGCAAAGCTTGTCAATTACTACTTGCTCGGGAACAAGACAACGAAATTGCCGAACGTGGAAAAGTGTATTCGGTAGTAGCAGCGGCTGTATCCAGCCCCTTCATAGTTAAAAACAATCGGCCCCTTTCGGGGCAACCAATTATTCATACGTGGGAACAACTTATTCCGTAAATTCAAATCTTGAAGAACAAAGTGACAGTGATCGTGCAATGATGGAGATTTTGTGTAACGAAGTTCTTTCACTGTTCCAACCGAGACATCGGCTCTTGTGCACCATGTGTTTGTTCTTCGAGTGGTCAGGATCGGTAGAATAACCCAGTGATAGTTGCCGTGCAGATAGTAGGTTTTGTCAAATAAAGTGAGTTCGCTGACCTGGCCGTAACATCAGCTGTCTTGCACTACGGGATACCTACTTGCAATGGTCAGGATCGGTAGGATGACACAGTGACCTATTTTCGGCGAAGCAGGTTCATTTTTGGAGAAACGGGTAAGTCTAATTTTAGTTGTTGGCGAATTGTTTAAAATTTAACGTACGTTGCACTGGATAGACACGTTAGTTAGTCCGTTCTAATACTTTTTTCTTCAATTGATAACGGCAAATTAATTTCATTTATATTTTAATTAATAATGAATAATTCGATGTTAACTTTTACTTCGTGCTATACCGGCGCGTACTATTCGGGGCGCCGGTCGAACGTCGCTACCTAGCACGATGCGCCGTGGACCGTCCCTGAGCGCGGGCTCTACGCGCGCTCTGAATGGCCAGTGTTTTTCGTTAACAATTCAAAAACAAAGCCTCAGCCGACATTTTGGCAAAGGAAAAAGTTGTTCAGTTTCGCCTCAGGAATCCCCCATTTCCGGCTCCTACACCTTTTACGTTACACCCTGTATAGCATCGATTATTCTACGACAGTTACATAAAATATTAGCCGATAGGATAGTAAAGAGATTTGAGTATGACAGACGCCAACGTGGCTTTACTCATGCCGATGGTACAGCTGAGAATGTAGTGGTGTTAGCCTCACTCATAGAAGAAGCTTGGGCTCTTAACAAGCAGCTCCATGTCTGTCTACTAGATGTTCATAAAGCCTTTGACTCTGTCTCGCATGGCTCTATCAGACGGGTACTCCTGAAAAGAGGATTTGCCCCTCGTCTTGTAAAGTATATAGTCGACTTGTACAATTCTGCCGCTCTACATATTGAGGTGGATGGCCGGCTGTCAGCGCCTATTCTTCCTGGTCGAGGCATAAGACAGGGAGACCCACTCTCCTCAATCCTATTTAACTTGGTAATGGATGAGATACTTGCCAAAATTCCTGACTCAATAGGTTATTCGCTAGGCAATAACATATTAGTAAATGCCTTAGCATTTGCAGACGACCTCGTTCTTGTTGCCGCCACAGTGGAAGGTCTACAGGAGGTCATTCGCATTGTACAAGCGGAACTCGCACAACATGGACTTGCACCCGCCCCCATGAAATGCCGCACCCTGAGCATCATCCCATCTGGTCGTGACAAGAAATCTAAGCTCGCTACTGAGCCCTTGTTTGAAATCGCAGGTACCATGATACCACAGATAGGCTTCTCTGATTCGTGGAAACATCTGGGTGTACCCTTCGACTATAGAGGTCCCGTAAAATTGGCAATCGATTTTACAACATTTCTCACAAGAATAACAAAGGCACCTCTAAAACCCCAACAGAGGCTGCATATATTACGCACCTTTCTTCTGCCTCGCTTTCAACACCAGTTCGTTCTGGGCAGGGTTACATACACTACGCTCAGGCGTTTGGATAAGGACATCCGCAGGTGCGTTCGCAAATGGCTCTTTTTACCTAATGATGCACCGAAAAGTTTCTTCCATGCACCGATAAAACATGGCGGGCTGGGAATTTTGTCTTTGGAAACAAAAATACCCGAGCTAACGAAGCGACGACTTGACTTGCTTAGTACCTCCAGCAACCTAGCTATACGTGCCACAGCCAACAGCAGATGGGTTCGTGAAAGACTGAAATGGTGTAATATCGCATTATCTAAAAGGACTGATTGGGCAAAGACTCTACATCGTTCGGTGGATGGCTACGAGCTTCGAGACTGTCATAGGTGTCAAGCATCATACTCTTGGGTAAATGATCCCTACGTACGAATACCAGCGAGAGAGTTTGTCGAGAATATAAAAACCCGAATCAGCGCACTCCCTTCGCGGATGCGCACAACACGAGGTCTCAGACGTGCAGAACAAGGCGCTATGTGTAGGGCGGGATGTAATCTTCCGGAGACAACTGCTCATATTGTACAGGAGTGCTTTCGTACGCATGGAGGTCGGGTGTTGCGACATGACGCAATCGTAGTATTCACTCATGAATCGTTAGTCAAGAATAATTGGAGTGTGATGATGGAACCCAAGATTAGAACGACAGCTGGGCTTCGTAAACCTGATCTCCTTGTAGTGCGAGGTACCCTTGCCAGAATAATTGATGTTCAAATTGTTTCGGGGTATCGAGACCTCGAGGACGCGCATCGGCGTAAGCGAGCTTACTATGCGGAAAATGCGGATATTGTTAATTATGTTGTTAACGCTTATAGTATTCCACCCCGGAATATCGACTTCTACACATTAACATTGTCATGGAAAGGTATTTGGGCACATTCCTCATCGAATGCAATGTCCTCTCTCGGTATGTCAAAGGCGCAAATGAGATCCATTACAACTCGAGTAATCCATAGATCCTACATGAATTTTCGGAGATTTAATCGCATGACGACGGTGAGGAACAGGCATGTTTGGCCTTTTAGGAATAGATCCCAGCAATAATAAAGGTCGCAATTAATAATCCAGCATGTATAAGCTCTATAAAGTGTATGCGTATGAAGCATTTGTAGCGGTTTAACTGTTGGAATCCTGGATATTGCGTGAATGTACAAATCTCCTATAATAACCAATAACCCACGTTGCTAGTAATATCATAACTCCGACACCTATGTCCTACCATAAATTATTTCCTAGTTATCGCCTATAGCTCCTTTCTCATGCAGTTTCCCTTCAGTCGTGCGCTCTTCCTCCTCCAAACAACTCTTTTCTGTTTATTAAATGCTAAAGAGTGAGAGAGAAAGAAAGAGAGAGAGAAGGGCATTAGCTGTAATAAAAACGCTATTAATAATAATAATTGAAGAAACAATAATATGAATACTGATGCTAATAGTATTGTAAGTCTTAAAAACGGTTTGTCATCCGTTGTATGAGTTATATAACAATCATCTCATCCTCATTGTAACCGTCTCCATGCGGAATCATGGATAATGATTTATGAAATTAAATAAATCGTATAAATAGCCAAATGCCTCGTCATTTAATTAGTGACGTGAAATTATATAATAACATCTCATGGGCCGCACTGCAAAAGTTGAGGTACCGGCCGGTATGTAGCAAATACGATCTGCTGGCACGACCGGATTCGAACAAACAGGTTACCCCCTGGTATCCGGTCGTAGCGATAAGAATGCCGTCTTCCGGGTATGCACGCCAAAGATCAGAGGAAGTAAGTGGATTTCGGAGTAGCGGGACAGTGTGTCCATAAAGGACGTCGCCCACACTGGCCCGCGAAAGATGAAATCAGCCTCTGATCGGACAGCGTGTAAAGAAGGCGGCAAGAGATGCGGAGCTACCCTAATGCGCTAGCTTCTCGGCTGTGGTGGGCGACCTACAGCCGGGGAGACGTCGGCTCTCGGGCGGGCTCCCAGTACATGTATGACTCGGGTCCCCGGTCTAGCTATATGCTGGGCCGGGGGCCCGAGTCTCGTTAAAGCATTTTTTCGGTGGGCCAAAATCTGCCCAATAACCGGCCGATTGCCTTAAACTGACATGACACCATGGAAGCAGTGCGCCGCCCCGCACAAAAAGCAATACGCCATCAGTATCAGGGCGTAGAGAGTCATAGTTACTGGTCGGCCGCGAGTCGCGTGGGCGTCCCTGCCGCACATCCGGCGCCATCCCTCCAGCTCAGCCGCTGACTGTATACAGTCGAGCGTTGCCCGGCTCCCACCTCGTGGAGGTGTGGAGGGTCCGAGAGCCACTTTCAATCAAGAGGCGCCGGTTTGGCGGCTGGTGCGCCCTCGAGGGTCGCGGCCACCAGGAGCGGTGATGCGCAATACAGGCTTCGGCCCAAAGCCTCTCGCCGCTCAAGCTGCACGACCTACCTCCTCGTGGTACCTGCCGGTAACGTGATTACCAATCACGGCTAAATGGCGTGCAGCGAAATAGCCAGTGACAAGTCCACCGGCAAAGAAAATGTAAAAGGAGCTAAGAGTCAGTACATCTTGACCAGTATCTCGCCTCGCGAGATCAAAATTATACCAATAATATGGAAAGATTGAGAAATAGAAATATACACGGTACGCATCAGGAGGATTCGGAGCCTCCAGTGCCGGCGGAAAGTGTGGGTGTGAGAACGGGCCACCATCCGTCGTCATCAAGCAACCGTAATACCAACGTAAACGACGATAGCAACGGAGGAGGGAACAAGATCTTCATTCCCCTCGAAGGACTCCATCCCTGCCCCCTATGCTTGCAAAAGAACAGGAGGCTCGTCTTTATCAAAGCAACCGAATTAAGCAAGCATATACTACAAGAACATACAGCCTCAAACGTCACTTGGGCATGCAGAAGGTGCGGAAAAGGGTATGAAAAGTTACACCCTTTAAACTGCCACGTCCCGAAATGCAAAGGCGAGCAGATTCCGCACGAGTATAAATGCCCAGACTGTGAAGCAAGCTTCACAACCGCTAGCGGGCTATCACAACATGAGCGGCATAAACACCCCGCAACCAGAAACGATAGACGGGCCAACGAATTAAGCAGAACACCAAGGCCAAGACAAACGCCAAATTCTGTATGGTCGGATGAGGAAGTCAGAGTACTAAGAGAGCTGAACGAAGTCTACGCTGGCGCAAGAAACATAAATGTTCTATTTGGCCAGCACATACCAAACAAAACTAACAAGCAAGTTAGCGACAAGAGAAAACAGCTCTCGATTAACAAACCTGGGCTAGAAACGAGCGAACAAGCCCACCCCAGTCCCAGAGAAAGACAGGACTCTGCGGACGACTCTGACACTTCAACCTCATCGGTAGAATTCCTGGACGCCCACGAATACCAGAAATCTCCTCTGGAGATAGAAGGAGAGGGGGACATTTGGCGGAAAAAATTACGAGAAGCCGTCATGCAGTGTTATCCGCTACCGCAAGCATGGGCGGAATGGAACGAAGAGTCCAACCGAGTAGCGTCCATTTGGCCAGCTGAACCTGAGCAGATAGAAAAATTATACGAGCTCATGGAGAAGCAATTGCTAAGCCCCAACAGAAAGGACATCAAACCTAAAGCTAGGGGCAATAGGCCAAATGGAAATAACGCTACAAACAGCCGAAGGAACCACGGGAGAAGGAACAAGCATTGGAAGCAGCCAAGTCGCAGCGAGAGAAGACGGTTCGAATATGCTCGCTGCCAAGAACTGTTCAACAACGAACCAAAGAAATTGGCAAGTATAATTGCGTCCAATGATATGACATTGCTGGAACAAAACGATCTGCCCAGCAGAGGCCCGACCGTGGAATTATACGAAAAGTTGTGGGGAACGGAAGGACCTACAGAAATCCCAACCTTCGGCAGAGACAGTGATCCTCCAAGTCACATAGAGGATCTACTGACTCCAATCTCTGTGAAAGAGATAGAAACGGAAATAAAAGAAATTAACAGTAAAAGTGCGGCAGGACTGGACGGTATCACAAAAAGTGATATTATCAAGGAAGGAACAAGCACAGTCCTCGCAAAGCTCTTCAACATACTCCTATTGAACATGTACTATCCGAAGAAATGGCGAGAAAATCGGACAACATTAATCCCAAAAGTAGGGAAGGACCGAAGCGATATTAAAAATTGGAGACCAATGACTATAAGTTCAATAGTGAGTAGAATCTTCTCCTCCTTAGTCGACAAGCGCCTAAGGCGTACAATAAAACAATCCGACAGACAAAAAGGATTCAAATATGAAAACGGATGCTTCGCGAATGTACGCATTTTAAGTTCAGCGCTGAAATCATTGAAAGAAACGGGAGGAATTCTAGGTATCGAAGACGTAGCCAAGGCCTTCGATACGGTACCCCACGCCGCAATTAAACCGGCTCTCGAAAGGAAAGGGGTACATCCAAGTATAGCAGCTTACATAGCCAATATGTACAACGGCTGCCATACGTTAATAAAAACCAAAGAGGGTAACGTACCCATAACCCTCAAACGAGGAGTTAAACAAGGGGATCCACTGTCCCCGCTAATATTCAATCTATGTATCGAGCCAATAATCGAACATCTACAAGCCACTACAGATGGAATTAAGATAGAGGGAAGGAATGTAGCGGCTATGGCGTTCGCAGACGACCTAGTACTAATAGGGAAAGATAGGCAAACAGCTGAAAAGCAGCTGCAAATGCTGGTTAAATACCTAAACGCGCTAGGCATGGAGCTATCCATCAGTAAATGCACCATTATGGAATTTGTGTCCAAGAGCAAAAGTTGGTTTATAAAAGACCCGGACATAAAAATTAATGGTACTAAAATGCCAGCTGCACAAGTAAACGAGGCAATCAGTTACCTCGGTACAAAAATCACACCGTGGGCTGGCCTAATAGAGAGCTTCGAGCTCGATGCCTTTCGGGACCTCATGAATCGCTTAAGAAGGTTACCGTTGAAACCCATGCAAAAATTGGAGTTACTGACGTCCTACCTCTTGCCAAAATACACCTACGGGCTCATAATGAGTCCCCCATCACAGAACGTCCTATCAAAAATAGATGGGCTGGTAAGAGAGGAAACTAAAAGGATGCTCCACATCAGCGAAAAAACCAGCACAGCCTTTATGTATACACGTAAAAGACTAGGAGGGCTAGGCCTAACAAACATCGCAAGCATGGTCAAGATAGCGGTCTTAAAGAATGCTGTCAAGGCGAATAATTCGGAAGACCCTATAACAAGACTGGCCATCCAGCAAGGAAAAATCGAACCACGTCTGCGTGAATACGCCAAAGCACTAAGTGTCAATTGGCCAGCAACAATCGAGGAGCTCGACCATTGTAAGGAGAAAATCAAAAAGAGCCACGTCAAGCAATGGTCTCAACTTAAAGTACAAGGACAAGGCGCTAAAGACTTCTACCACAGCGACAGCAATGCATGGCTGACGCACAGCAGTATGCTGAAGCACTCGAGACTAGCGGATGCGATAAAATTGAGAACAAACACATACCCTACCAGGGTATGTATGAAACAATTTATTGCCAAAGGAAGCTCGCATTTCGACGTCAAGTGTAGAAGATGTAGGGGGCCAGCAGAAACCCTCGGACACATACTAGGGGAATGTTGTGCGACGAAATCAAAAAGGATCCACCGGCACAACGAAATCAGAAACTTGATAGCCAACAAACTAGCAATGCAACATGAAGTGCTAGTAGAGCAGTCCTTCCAATCCGAAGCTGGAACCTTAAGGCCAGACCTCGTCGTCAAGGCGAATGAGGAAGAGGCATACGTCGTTGACGTAATGGTCCGCTTCGAAAGAAAGGACTACCTGATAAAGGCTGCCGAAGAAAAGCAAGAAAAGTACTCAAAGATATTACCCCAAGTAACAAGGTCCCTAGGAGTGGCAAAAGCAAGCGTCTTGCCCATTGTAATAGGATCCAGAGGAGCAATACCCAGCGTAACAAGGCGCGAACTAAACAAACTAAAAATGACTAGAAGCGAGAGAATAACAATCTCAATGATCGCCCTACGCAGCTCCATCGAAATGGCCAATGAATTCATGGATTATGGCCAAACATAGAAAAGCAAACAACAGTGGGACAAGTCACGAGACATAGATCCTATGTCGAGACATTTCACCAAAGAACTATACTAACTTATTTATTTATTTATTTATTATAATATATTTACTATTGACGCTTATTTATCGCTCTTACATATTGACTTATGGACGCAAGCGTCGTTGTTAAGTTTTAGTAGTTATAGTCAACTTGTTAAGTTTGAGACCACCGGGGAAAGGCCCGGAAAATACGTCCGTTCTAAAACGTTGACGCAGAGTAGCCAAATGCCTCGTCATCTAATTAGTGACGCGCATGAATGGATTAACGAGATTCCCTCTGTCCCTATCTACTTTCTAGCGAAACCACTGCCAAGGGAACGGGCTTGGAAAGATTAGCGGGGAAAGAAGACCCTGTTAAGCTTGACTCTAGTCTGGCATTGTAAGGAGACATGAGAGGTGTAGCATAAGTGGGAGATGGCAACATCGTCGGTGAAATACCACTACTTTCATCGTTTCTTTACTTACTCGGTTGGGCGGAGCGCGTGCGCCGAGGTTTCGACCCGGTTGTCACGGTGTTCTAGAGCCAAGCGTGTAAGAGTGGCGTGAGGCTTCGTGCCGATCGCCGACAATACTCCCGCGTGATCTGATTCGAGGACACTGCCAGGCGGGGAGTTTGACTGGGGCGGTACATCTGTCAAAGAATAACGCAGATGTCCTAAGGCCAGCTCAGCGAGGACAGAAACCTCGCGTAGAGCAAAAGAGCAAAAGCTGGCTTGATCTCGATGTTCAGTACGCATAGAGACTGCGAAAGCACGGCCTATCGATCCTTTTGGCTTGAAGAGTTTTCAGCAAGAGGTGTCAGAAAAGTTACCAAAGGGATAACTGGCTTGTGGCGGCCAAGCGTTCATAGCGACGGCTCTTCCTATCATTGCGAAGCAGAATTCGCCTAGCGTCGGATTGTTCACCCGCCAACAGGGAACGTGAGCTGGGTTTAGACCGTCGTGAGACAGGTTAGTTTTACCCTACTGATGACTAGTCGTTGCGATAGTAATCCTGCTCAGTACGAGAGGAACCGCAGGTTCGGACATTTGGTTCACGCACTCGGTCGAGCGGCCGGTGGTGCGAAGCTACCATCCGTGGGATTATGCCTGAACGCCTCTAAGGCCGTATCCTTTCTAGTCAAAGGAGGCAACGATATATTTAGGAGTCTCGTGTGGGTCGAAAGGCTCAAAACAATGTGACACTACTAGGTGGTCGGTCCTCGTGACCGGTCATCGCACGGGCCCCAGTTTGCCGTACGGGTGTCTTTGGATCCGTCGTCGGGATCTCGCCGAACGACGGCCATGGCGCTCTAACGGTCGATCATGGGTACTCCAAGTTCGACGTCGAGACTCGGAATCGTCTGTAGACGACTTAGGTACCTGGCGGGGTGTTGTACTCGGTAGAGCAGTTACCACGCTGCGATCTGTTGAGACTCAGCCCTATGCTTGGGGATTCGTCTTGTCGGTTAGACGAGACCCCACAAAATGGAACTGAGAACAGCCACCGGTGGCGCATCGGTTAATAAACCGCAGGCTCCCGCCTAACGCCCCGTGTGCCTGGGTGTCGGGAATGCGCGCGCACCTGTGGCCGCCGGTGCGGTACTCGCGCCCCTATTGTAACTGTTGCATTGCCGCAGAAAGCAATACGCCGCTGGTCATGGGCCGTGACGGGACGAAGCAACACGCCGCTGGACATGGGCCGCGACGGGACGAAGCAACACGCCGCGCGTAGCAACGAAGCGACGGGCCCGGGTACTTGAAATCAGGGGCATTCTTTACAGGCAATCAAATTTTAGGCGCGGCTGTTTAATAGTTTCCGAAACGTGGATTAAAAGCTTTCGGCACAATACATTGAGTTCATCATATAGAGTCGCAACTAACGCAATCGACTTCGCCGTAGCAGTCGTCGCCGTCAAGCGTCCTGTAGCCGTTGACACAATAAGGAGATACCACCCACCGAATGGACGGGGTTCACCCACGCGAAACCGTTCACCCTATTCTAACTGCAATAAATATACGGAATCAGGTATACTTTGCATCAGTACTAATAGTTTGCGACATACAGTTTCGACGATGCGGCCAAAAGTCGACGGGTTGCCGGCCGCCTCTACGCGGCCGGGAAAGATATATATGCCCTTTTTTTTTTTTTTTTTAACGTGCGGAAAATGCATTATGCACGCCCCGGCTCAAATGGGGGTGAGCCGGGGCAGTGTCGGACTCGCACCGACTAAAAACCGCACGGTGTCCTTCCTCGGCGCTCTGCGGCGGGGTCGCGGGTACTCTTGCGAACTCTTCGCGCGACCCCGCCTAGCGCCATGCCCTTGAGAGGGCACCTCCCGGGAGGGGCAGGTGGTGGTCCCCTCCCGTGCCTCCCAACTCCGCCGCGCCGCCGGACACAAACGGCGCGGCACACCTCGGGGACTGCCAGGTGTCGTGGACAGTCGGGGCCCCCACCCCGACTGCCGGCAGTCCCCCGGGACCGCAGGGACGCGGCGTCCGCCGCCACCTGTGGTCCCTTCCGACCGGCCGCACCTTAGCTCGAAGAGCCGCGGATTTACCGGCCGGTCGCGGCAGCGGTGCCTAACGGGGGTAGTTTAGACTCCCCCCCTCATTGCTAGGCACCGCTGCCGACCTCCGGGTGGAGGGTCATCGCGGGCAGGTGTTACACCCGCTCGCCTCCACCGCACCTCCCTCCCCTTTTAGTCGCCTCTTACGACAAGCAGGGGCTACTGTGGACGTATTCTTTCTCCCCGAGCCACAGGGATAGCAGGGGGAACGCACCGATCCCCCTACTGGGCCGCCTGGTGCGGCCTGGGTGGAGGGGCGGCGCGGATGTTCGTGCGCCTTCTGCCCCTCCTCCCTCTCGCTCGGCGGGCGGGATCGGTTCGTTCCCGCTCCCGCTCCGAGGCCTCCTTCCGGGACATGACGTCCTCGCAGAAGGAGGCCACAGCGTCCCAAGACCTCTCGCTGGCCAGCATGACCGCGACGACCGCTGGCAGCGAGAGGTCGGGGCCGATCTGGCCGACCAGGACGGCGCGCCGCCCTTCGAACGCTGGACAAAACTCCAACGTATGCTGCGTGTCGTCCCGGTCGGCGCCACACTCGTGGCAGGCCGTCGTCGCCTCGGCGCCGATCCAGTGCAGGTACTCACCGAAGCAACCATGCCCCGTGAGCACCTGCGTCAACCGAAAGGTCAACCTCCCGTGGGGACGGTCCAGCCAGAGATCGAAGTTGGCAAGGACCGCCCCCACAGCGCGCTTCGCGGCGCCGCCGTCCGCCAACATGCGGCGGCGCCATTCCGCTCGAGCGCGCTTCCGGATTCGGCGCCGGAGGCCCTTGACCGCGGACACCGACAGGTCCGCGCCCCGCTCGCGTGCTTGGCGGAGGGACCGAAAGACTTCGGCGTCTCCCACCGCCAGCAGCTCGAAGGGCACGGTCCCCGCAAGAGCGAGGGCCGCCGCGTAGGATATCGTGCGGTATCCCCGGACGACTCTGATGGCCAGCCGTCGCTGGATCCGACGCAGCGCAGCTAGGCTGCGTCGGCTGGCCACCAGGTCGCCCGACCAAACGGCCGATCCGTAAAGGATCATAGACCGCACGACTCCCACGTACAGCCGGCGGACCCTCTCGTCCGGCCCCCCGAGGTTGGGCAAGATGCGGCCTAGGGCCGCCGCTGCCCGCTCGACTCGGGGGACGAGGCGGTCGAAGTGGGCGTCGAAACGCCACACTCCGTCCAGGCGGAGGCCGAGATATGACATGTCGGCCACCGCCCGGACGTGGGCCTCTCCAACGCGGATCCAGGTGGGGGGAGGCTTCCTAGACCGGGCGCGTTTGTGAAACCAAATAGCCTCGGTCTTCCGGGGAGCGATCTCCAGCCCCAATGCCTGGATCGCAGCGACGACGGCTGCCACGGCCACCTCGGCGAGGCGGACCGTCCTCGTCCAGTCCCGCCCGCAGGCGAGCACCAACGTGTCGTCGGCGTAACACGTCACGCTCGCGCCTGCGGGCAGGGCGGCCCGCAGTGCGGCATCGTAGGCCATGTCCCACAGGATCGGCCCGAGGACCGAACCCTGCGGGACACCGCACCGGACCTCCCTCCGGATGACTCCGTACCGGCCGGGGTACTCTATCCACCTGTCGGATAGGTAGTCCCGGATCACATTACCAAGATAGGGAGGCACATTGTGATGTTCGAGTGCCTCCCGTATCCTCGCCCAGGGCAGGGAGTTGAACGCGTTGACAATATCCAGGCTAATTGCCAACGCCACCCCGCCCCGGGCGGTGGCCGAGTCCGCGAGGGCCCTCACACGGCGAACGGCATCCACCGTGGAGCGCCCCCGCCGGAAACCGAACTGGGACTCGGCCAGGTCGGGACCAACCTCCGACAGGTGGCTGGAGAGGCGGGAAGCGAGCACGCGCTCCAACAGCTTCCCCGCCTCGTCCAGCAAACAAATCGGCCGGTACGCGGAGGGAGAATCCGCGGGCCTGCCCTCCTTTCGGACGAGGACCAGTCTCGCCTCTTTCCACCGAGGCGAAAACACCCCTGCGCTCAGGCAGCCGTCGAACAGGCTCCTGACGCCAGGGGCGAGGACGCGCTGTGCCAAGACCAGAGCGCGGCCGGGGATGCCGTCGGGACCCGGTGCCGTGTTCCGGGCCCCGAGGCGTTTCATCGCCCCGGCCAGCTCCTCCTCCGTGACCCCCAGGTCGGCGGACCAGATGGTCGGGTCCGCTGCGCCGGGAGTGGACGCTACCCCAGCGAGGGGGAATAGCGCGTCCACGATCCCGGCGACGGTTTGGGGGTCCAGGCTCTCCGTCACGGGGGGCGCCCAGGGTCGTAAACGACCCATCACGATCTTGTAAGGGCGCCCCCACGGGTCGCGGTCCAGAGAGCCGAGGAGCTCGCTCCAAGCCCTGGACTTGGCCTCCCTGATGGCCAGCTGGAGGACTACCTTGGCCTCGCGGTAGCCCTCGTACAGCTCGGCCACCCTCGCTTCGTCGCGCCTCCGCCGTCTCCGGGCTCGCTGGAACAGTCGGCGAGCCCGGGCGCACCGAGACCGCAGATCGGCGATCTCGGCGCTCCACCAGTAAGTGGAACGGCGGGCGGAAGGCGCGGCCCGGGGCATGGCGGCGTCGCACAACGCCGCCAAGTCATCCCGGAGCCTGTCCGCCTCCGCAGCGGCGTCGACGACTGGCCCGGCCGGGTGTTCGGGCCAGGTCAGCGCGAGGGCGGCGGCCATCAGCGCGTCCTCGTCGAGGCGGGCCAACGCCCACCTCCGTGACCGGGTGGACAGCACCGGGCGGCGGGGAAGGGTGGCCGACACGTCGATCTTGACGTAGAGGTGGTCACTTAAAGTTTCCACATCGCCGGCCACCCTCCATCCCGCAACACGGCGCGCGGCAGCTGGAGAAGCCCAGGAGAGGTCCACTATGGACTCCCCCTGGGGCCGCACGCACGTGCTGACGGAGCCCCGGTTGAGCAGCCGGAGCTCCAATTCCGCCGCCCAGTCGAGTACGGCCTCGCCCCTCGCGTCTGTCCTAGGGGAGCCCCACGCTGTGGCGTGGGCGTTAAAGTCCCCCAGGACGAGGGTCGCGCGCGGCAGGAGTCGGGTGACGCAACACCCCACCGCGCGCAGAAACGCCTTGAACGACGCGAGGGTCCAGCGGGGTGGGGCATAAATGCCCACCACCGCGAGGTCCCCCCAGCTCACAGCCAGGTATCCCCGCCCTCGCTCTATCAGTGCGCAAGGCGGGGATCCCGGCTGGCCGCCCCAGACCGTCGCCACGGAGCCGTCCACGTCGCCCAGCCAACTGGTGTGCGACGGGACCCTATACGGCTCCGCGACGACGGCAAGCCCAACGCCCCACTCGGCCAGGGTCTGACAAAGGACGTCCTGTGCCCTGGCCGAGTGGTTAATGTTGGCCTGGAGAATGGCGAATTTTAGGCCAGTTCCATGGCCTCCTCCAGGCCGGAGCCCTCTCGGGGTGTTGGCGGAGGGGGCTCCGCGTTGGGCTTCTCTGCCGCTGGGGCGGCATTCGGGGCAGGGGCGGGCGCCGCTGGTGGTGGTGGCGCCTTGGCCCTCTTGGTCCTCCGGGCTGGGGGAGTGCAGGCCTTGCTCCCCAGCCTGTGCCCGGCGGGGCGCCCCAGGTCCGAACAGACCGGACACTTGGGGGGCGCTGAGCACTGGCTCGCCCTGTGGCCTGGGTCGCCGCACATGTAGCAGCGACCCGAACGGTCCACTGTCGCAGTGCACCGCTGCCTCACGTGCCCCTTCTCGAGGCAGCGGTAGCACTGCAGCGGGCGAGCCTGGAGGACCTCCACCCGGGCCGACGTCCAGCCCACCAGCAGGCGGCCGGCGTCCGCCACCTTCCGGCCGGCAGCGAGCGGGCATTGCACCCATAGAGTGCCAAGACCGGAGGGGGAGGACCGGATTTCACCGGTCTTAATCTCCCCTTCCTGACAACCTCCCTTGGCAGCAATGGCCGCCACCACTTCGGGCACGGAGACCGAGTCATCCAAGCCGCGGATTCTGAGTTCAATCCGCTTGGTGGGCCTGGTGACCCGGACCTCCGTGCCCTGCAATGCCGCGGTAAGACGGCCGGCCAGCTGCTCGGCCTTGGCAGCCCCCTCCGGACCGGGGATCTCTAGGATAAGACCCCCGGTCATAGCTCGCCGCGCGCGAAGCTCGGCGATGCCGATTTCGGCCAGGCTGATCTTCTGCCGGGCCATCAGCATCGCCTCCGCGTAGGTGAGCTTTCCCTCAGGCGCGATGGTTAAGGCCACCGCAGCGTGCCTGGGGGCGCGGGCTCGGCGCGGCTTCTTCTTGGGTGCCGCCTTCACTCCCCGGTTGCGTTCTCGTGGAGGACCGACATCCGTGGCTCCTGCCGTCTTTCTCGCCGCTCTCCTGGCCTTTCTACCCACCACTTCTGCCCACTCTCTTAGTGGCTGTGGTTGGCCCGCTGATCGGGCTGCCGCCGCAGCTGGAGCTGGCGGAGAGTCAGGCTGCGGACGAGTACGGGCCTCCGAGGTTGGACCAGCCACGGTGCGTGAGGTTGTTGCTGGAGTCTTCTTGGCCCGCCCCCGTGCACCCGCTTTACCTTTGTCCGGTAGTGAAGGACGGGTGTTCGACTTGGGCCTTACCTCGCGGCCCTGGAGGATTTCCTCCCGGAACGCGGCTAGGCGGGTCTCGATTATGCCCGCCAGTCGGTCCAGGAGACCCTCCGCCTCGGACGCAACGGCCGGATTGCCTCGTCCTGGAGATTTTCTCCCTTTCCTCTTCTGCCGGCGGCTCCTGTCTTCAGCGACAGAGTTCTGCTGAGGCCGCACCGGGGGAGACGCGTCGCGCCTGTGTGCCTCTCTAGGGGCCACCTCTTCCTCGCAGTCCATGGCAGTGGCAACGCGCTCCAGGAGTACAGCTGACTCCCGCTCAACCACTGGAGGCGGGGGCAACGGCTCGAGCCGCGCCTTGATGGAAGCCACTTCCGCCTCCAAATCTCTCACTCGCTCGCGGAGGGCTGCATTCTCGGTCTCGAGTTGAGTGGCAGAATCCGATGCAGCCCTCTGCGCCAGCTCCGTGGTGGCAGCTCGCACCGACAGCGCCGCCTCCCGAAGCAGACGAACAAATGTCCCCTTCAAGTTCGACGACGAGCCGGCCACCTTCTCCACGCTCGCTAGGTGCTCGAGGGCCTCCGCTGCTAGGTCCCTCGAGGGCCGGCTTCTCATTTTCAGCATCAGCTGCTCCTCAGATGGGAGGGGTCGGGATGACCGACTTGGGGCAGGAGGAGGCACAAGGGGGTCAAAAACCCGGTTCTCCGCAAGGAGAACCTGTTCCACCTGAGCCAGAGCAATGGCCTTTTTCTTGGCTCTGGCCAGGCCGACATACTCTCCCGTTGTGGGAGGCCTGCCTCTCTTTCGACCACCGACGGATTGCAAGGACCTCATGGATGATACCGAGGTGTCCGAGTCTTCGTCGCTTGTCTCTCGGATCGGTTTTACCCTTCTCCGTGTTGCCCGGCCTGTCGGTGCACCCACTCTTTCGAGAGGGATAACCGCCTCCATCAGTTGGGCCGCGACAACTCGGTCGCACGAGGGACCTGGGTCATCCTCACCAGTGTTCCTCCCAGTTGCATATCGGATGCCAGTAGCCTGGGATTCCACCACTGGATCCTCACAATTGCTCGATAACGACGAGAGGGGAGCTTGCTCGACCACCCCCCTAACGCCGGCCATGGAGGTTCCGAGGCCTCCTGAGCAGTAAGATACTTCCATTTTGGTTGTGCTGTCCATGTTTGCTTTTAAAAACTCCTCTCTCGTGCCCGTGTCGTCAACAAAAAATCCGGCCGAATGGTCCATTTTGGTCCGCGACTGGTTATTCGACACCTCGACGTGAGGCGCTTATTTCGCAGCTAACCAGCAATATCTGCTGGCCATTCCCCTATCCGCCACCTGGGGACGCGCCGGGTAGCGGTTGGACCAAACCGCCTCCGGAGATATATGTGCCCTATCCTAACCGATACGCACTTTTCCGCGTGAATAGGGTACGATCATCGCTCGAACCGCCGGGCGGTGCAACTAGCCGTCGGGCCCGGGGCATTCGTTACGTATCCGGCCGTAGCACCGAGGCGACGGGTCCGCGGTGCTCGAACGCAAGACGGGCGTAGCGACGGGTCCCGGGGTCTTGCGTACGCATCATGCCGTAGCACCTAGGCGACGGGTCCACGGTGTTGGAACGTATGACGGGCGAAGCGACGAGGCGACGGGTCCGAGGTGCTCGAACGCATGATGGGCGAAGCGTCGGGTCCCGGGGTCTTGCGTACGCATCCGGCCGTAGCACCCTGGCGACGGGTCCGCGGTGTTGGAACGCATGACGGGCGAAGCACCGAGGCGACGGGTCCGCGGTGTTGGAACGCATGACGGGCGAAGCGACGAGGCGACGTGTCCGAGGTGCTCGAACGCATGATGGGCGAAGCGACGCGTCCCGGGGTCTTGCGTACGCATCCGGCCGTAGCACCGTGGCGACGGGTCCGCGGTGTTGGAACGCATGACGGGCGAAGCGACGAGGCGACGGATCCGAGGTGCTCGAACGCATGATGGGCGAAGCGTCGGGTCCCGGGGTCTTGCGTACGCATCCGGCCGTAGCACCGAGGCGACGGGTCCGCGGTGTTGGAACGCATGATGGGCGAAACGACGAGGCGACGGGTCCGAGGTGCTCGAACGCATGATGGGCGAAGCGACGGGTCCCGGGGTCTTGCGTACGCATCCGGCCGTAGCACCCTGGCGACGGGTCCGCGGTGTTGGAACGCATGACGGGCGAAGCGACGAGGCGACGTGTCCGAGGTGCTCGAACGCATGATGGGCGAAGCGACGCGTCCCGGGGTCTTGCGTACGCATCCGGCCGTAGCACCGTGGCGACGGGTCCGCGGTGTTGGAACGCATGACGGGCGAAGCGACGAGGCGACGGATCCGAGGTGCTCGAACGCATGATGGGCGAAGCGTCGGGTCCCGGGGTCTTGCGTACGCATCCGGCCGTAGCACCCTGGCGACGGGTCCGCGGTGTTGGAACGCATGACGGGCGAAGCACCGAGGCGACGGGTCCGCGGTGCTCGAACGCATGATGGGCGTAGCGACGGGTCCCGGGGTCTTGCGTACGCATCATGCCGTAGCACCCTGGCGACGGGTCCGCGGTGTTGGAACGCATGACGGGCGAAGCGACGAGGCGACGGGTCCGAGGTGCTCGAACGCATGATGGGCGAAGCGACGGGTCCCGGGGTCTTGCGTACGCATCCGGCCGTAGCACCCTGGCGACGGGTCCGCGGTGTTGGAACGCATGACGGGCGAAGCGACGAGGCGACGGGTCCGAGGTGCTCGAACGCATGATGGGCGAAGCGACGCGTCCCGGGGTCTTGCGTACGCATCCGGCCGTAGCACCGTGGCGACGGGTCCGCGGTGTTGGAACGCATGACGGGCGAAGCGACGAGGCGACGGGTCCGAGGTGCTCGAACGCATGATGGGCGAAGCGACGCGTCCCGGGGTCTTGCGTACGCATCCGGCCGTAGCACCGAGGCGACGGGTCCGCGGTGTTGGAACGAATGACGGGCGAAGCGACGAGGCGACGGGTCCGAGATGCTCGAACGCATGATGGGCGAAGCGACGAGGCGACGGGTCCGAGGTGCTCGAACGCATGATGGGCGAAGCGTCGGGTCCCGGGGTCTTGCGTACGCATCCGGCCGTAGCACCCTGGCGACGGGTCCGCGGTGTTGGAACGCATGACGGGCGAAGCGACGAGGCGACGGGTCCGAGGTGCTCGAACGCATGATTTGGCGAAGCGACGGGTCCCGGGGTCTTGCGTACGCATCCGGCCGTAGCACCCTGGCGACGAGTCCGCGGTGTTGGAACACATAACGGGCGAAGCGACGAGGCGACGGGTCCGAGATGCTCGAACGCAGGACGGGCGAAGCGACGAGGCGACGGGTCCGAGGTGCTGGAACGCACGACGGACGAAGCGACGAGGCGACGGGTCCGAGGTGCTCGAACGCACGACGGGCGAAGCGACGAGGCGACGGGTCCGAGGTGCTCGAACGCACGACGGGCCAAACGACGAGGCGACGGGTCCGAGGTGCTCGAACGCACGACGGGCGAAGCGACGAGGCGACGGGTCCGAGCCGTCCGTTTGGTATCTATGAGAGTGAGTGCAGTCATGTACTGGCCGGGCGGAGCAGCGTCGCGCAAGGGATTGTCTATATCCCGAACGATAAAGTTTCGCTCGATCGGTCGATTTGCCACATATCTTCGCACAGCATTGCCACGGGTCGGTGTCCAAGACCGAATGGCCCATACGTGGCGAGCGTTTGAAATGGCGCTGGTGACTTGCATGCACGCTTACCGTGCTGTATGCTCGTACTAACTGAGCATCGACCCTTCGGCACCGAGCGATCGGACCACAGTCAAATGTACGTTAGGCGGCCCCTATTATTTAGGGGTCACTAACGAGATAACGAAATTCTGAAAAGTTTGGGCGTACAAACGTGTACAATATCTGTTGTCATGTTTGCACGAGGAGAGGAAGGTGATGAAAATATGAAGTATAATAATGATTTTGTTATTATACCTTATATTGTGTATAAGGAGAATCGAGTGTGAAGAGAAGAGCGTTGAAAGCATGTTTCGTGCGCAACGCGTAAAAGTGAATATGCATCGTCGAATCCGGTCTTCCTAGAGAGCCGGCGACGAAGGAACACTTGTACGAGATGAAAATGTCTCTTGCACGAAGCTCCCTGGTTGATCCTGCCAGTAGTCATATGCTTGTCTCAAAGATTAAGCCATGCATGTCTCAGTACATGCCGCATTAAGGTGAAACCGCGAATGGCTCATTAAATCAGTTATGGTTCCTTAGATCGTACCCACATTTACTTGGATAACTGTGGTAATTCTAGAGCTAATACATGCAAACCAGAGTTCCGACCAGAGATGGAAGGAACGCTTTTATTAGATCAAAACCAATAGGTGGCGGGCGGTTATCCGTTCGTCCATCTTTTGCTTTGGTGACTCTGAATAACTTTGAGCTGATCGCATGGTCTTCTAGTACCGGCGACGCATCTTTCAAATGTCTGCCTTATCAACTGTCGATGGTAGGTTCTGCGCCTACCATGGTTGTAACGGGTAACGGGGAATCAGGGTTCGATTCCGGAGAGGGAGCCTGAGAAACGGCTACCACATCCAAGGAAGGCAGCAGGCGCGCAAATTACCCACTCCCGGCACGGGGAGGTAGTGACGAAAAATAACGATACGGGACTCATCCGAGGCCCCGTAATCGGAATGAGTACACTTTAAATCCTTTAACGAGGACCAATTGGAGGGCAAGTCTGGTGCCAGCAGCCGCGGTAATTCCAGCTCCAATAGCGTATATTAAAGTTGTTGCGGTTAAAAAGCTCGTAGTTGAATCTGTGTGTCACAGTGTCGGTTCACCGCTCGCGGTGTTTAACTGGCATTATGTGGTACGTCCTACCGGTGGGCTTAGCTCCTCGCGGGCGGTCCAACTAATATCCCATCGCGGTGCTCTTCACTGAGTGTCGAGGTGGGCCGGTACGTTTACTTTGAACAAATTAGAGTGCTCAAAGCAGGCTACCTTCGCCTGAATACTCTGTGCATGGAATAATGGGATAGGACCTCGGTTCTATTTTGTTGGTTTTCGGAACCCCGAGGTAATGATTAATAGGGACAGATGGGGGTATTCGTATTGCGACGTTAGAGGTGAAATTCTTGGATCGTCGCAAGACGGACAGAAGCGAAAGCATTTGCCAAAAATGTTTTCATTAATCAAGAACGAAAGTTAGAGGTTCGAAGGCGATCAGATACCGCCCTAGTTCTAACCATAAACGATGCCAGCTAGCGATCCGCCGAAGTTCCTCCGATGACTCGGCGGGCAGCTTCCGGGAAACCAAAGCTTTTGGGTTCCGGGGGAAGTATGGTTGCAAAGCTGAAACTTAAAGGAATTGACGGAAGGGCACCACCAGGAGTGGAGCCTGCGGCTTAATTTGACTCAACACGGGAAACCTCACCAGGCCCGGACACCGGAAGGATTGACAGATTGATAGCTCTTTCTTGATTCGGTGGGTGGTGGTGCATGGCCGTTCTTAGTTGGTGGAGCGATTTGTCTGGTTAATTCCGATAACGAACGAGACTCTAGCCTGCTAAATAGACGTATCTTATGGTATCTCGAAGGCCCCCGGCCTCGGTCGGTGGGTTTTTACTACCAACGTACAAACAAATCTTCTTAGAGGGACAGGCGGCTTCTAGCCGCACGAGATTGAGCAATAACAGGTCTGTGATGCCCTTAGATGTTCTGGGCCGCACGCGCGCTACACTGAAGGAATCAGCGTGTTTTCCCTGGCCGAAAGGCCCGGGTAACCCGCTGAACCTCCTTCGTGCTAGGGATTGGGGCTTGCAATTATTCCCCATGAACGAGGAATTCCCAGTAAGCGCGAGTCATAAGCTCGCGTTGATTACGTCCCTGCCCTTTGTACACACCGCCCGTCGCTACTACCGATTGAATGATTTAGTGAGGTCTTCGGACTGGTGCGCGGCCGATGCTCGTCATTGCCCGATGTTACCGGGAAGATGACCAAACTTGATCATTTAGAGGAAGTAAAAGTCGTAACAAGGTTTCCGTAGGTGAACCTGCGGAAGGATCATTAACGAATGAAAAACACAAAGATGTGAATAAGTATCATGTTCGATAGCAGCAATATCGAACGCAAACAGATACCGAAACCTATCGAACGAGCCTTGCCACAGACTGCGCGACTGCGGCTTACGTGCGGAGTTTCATCTCCCGTCCGTGCAGTCGACCGATCGTGGACCAAGGCCCAAATAACCAGCGCTGAGAAGAAGAGAGCCCCTCCGCGGGGCTCTCGCGTTTCGCACGGCGACATCGTCAAGGGTCGTGAACCGTTGGGATCGAACGTTTCTTGCCCACCTCCAGGTTCATCGTTCTCTTGGCGTCGTCTGTGAAACTGTCGTGTCCAATAGACTTGAAACTGTTTTACAGTCGGGTAACCTGGAACGAAAACAAACGCATCGCGCTGATGTGCGTCCGTAAATGCGTGGTGCATAGTTTCGAACGAGAAACTGTCCGAAGTGGACCGGTTGCGTAGCCTTTGTAGTCGTGAGTCTGATAGTAAAGACCGCTCGGGGCCGGTTGCCGTTGTCCCTTTCTTCGGACGGTTCCGTAGAGCTTCCACGCAAGGACGCTGCCGCGTGCGGGCGTTCTCGAGGTCGCGTGGCGAGTCCAAGGAATGAAACAGCATCGGGGAATCCCCGTCGTTTCCCTGGACCCCGCGACGTTCGAGGGTTCTCGTCGCGCGTGTATATTCTTTTACATAATGTACTTTACGCCCGACCGTCGGATACCGTCCGCGTATCCGGCGGACTTCGTCACGGACCGTACAATGTGTCGTCAGTTTATCGTCCTTCGGTATGTATCCGTTAGGCGTGGCGACGCCCGCGCTTCCCGCGCGCGCTGACGGGAGGTGTTGGGTCTCTGTTTATTTCGAACCGAAGTACCAGAGAGAAACGATCAATATGAAAAATTTTCTACGATTACCCTGAACGGTGGATCACTTGGCTCGTGGGTCGATGAAGAACGCAGCTAATTGCGCGTCAACGTGTGAACTGCAGGACACATGAACATCGACATTTCGAACGCACATTGCGGTCCACGGATACAATTCCTGGACCACGCCTGGCTGAGGGTCGTTTTTACGTACAAAAGAAACTGCTTGCGTCGCGTCAAGTTAAGAACCCACCCCAGCTCCTCCGTCTCTCCAGCCTTCTTGGTGACGAATCCCCGCCGTCGTTCGAGTAGAACGTCTCGGAGTTCGGGTGTCCGCCATGGTTCGCGGAGAGTTGAACGGGGGGGTGGAGGGCTGGCTCGCGTGACGTACGAGCGAATGTTGGACGTTCGTCGGCGCCCGTCGCGGACGTGCCTGTGTATAAGACACAGTGCGACGAACGAAGAGAGAGTTGTGCGCGTTGCGTAGTTCACGGAACTACCCAAACCATAAGCGAACTCGCGAGAGTGTCATCGTGGCTTGCGCGCGTCGTTTTTTCAACGACCGCCCACGTTAATAGACACCGCTTCGCGGGATTTGTTCCGTCGTCGTTTCGCATATGCCGCGCAATTTTTCAGTAGTCGCGTGTCCACAGAGCACGTATCCATTCACCGCGCTCCCGACGTCGTCTCAAATGAAGTTATATCTGCGCGAGACTGAGAGAGAAAAGGATACCCTATTGAAGGGTATAATTGAAACTCCAGTCGGTGAAGAGGAAAAAAAGAGAGAGAAAAGGGCAAGGTGGGAATGAGTTTTGCGGCTCGTCTCTCGTCCGTACAGTCCCAGGGATCGCAACCAAGGAAAGCAGCACGTTTTCGCACTCTTCTGCGAAGGGTCGTCGTTGCACGCCACCTACATTGGTGACTGCTGCAACGTTTCTGTGTCTTATCCTCTTGACCATTAGAGATCGAACGAGAGAAAACGCGCCCCGATTGAATTGGGAGCGGTTCCCATGTGGCTCGGGCGAAGGACGATATAATACGCAGCTCTCGAGTGTTGGTCGCCCCATGCCTTCATTTTTCTTTTCGTCGATCGCGAGACCGCGCACCCAAGCCCTGTCGTCCAGTCCCCGAAAAGAAGGGGGAGCTCGCGTTTGCTCCTCCATTAGAGGACGGACGTTAAAAACCGTGACATTATTGGGTGCCTCGCGAGTGTCTCACGAACCCCGAATTCACGCGAAAGGCACTATGGCGTGGCGCATGAGACACGCACCGGCTTCTTTTTTTTTTTTCTTCCAACATCCGACAGTTTCTGTTTGCCGGTTCTCTCGCTACCGCGCATATCCGTAGACACGCGTGTATGTCCTGTCTACGAAACTTATAGACGACCTCAGAGTAGGCAAGATCACCCGCTGAATTTAAGCATATTACTAAGCGGAGGAAAAGAAACTAGCAAGGATTTCCTTAGTAGCGGCGAGCGAACAAGAATTAGCCCAGCACTGAATCCGGCGGTACCGCCGCTGGGAAATGTAGTGTTCGGGAGGATCCGTTTATCCCGTGGCGTCGTGCCGCGTCCAAGTCCATCTTGAATGGGGCCATTTACCCGCAGAGGGTGTGAGGCCCGTAGCGACCGGTACGCGTTTCGGGAGGGTCTCTCCTTAGAGTCGGGTTGCTTGAGAGTGCAGCCCTAAGTGGGTGGTAAACTCCATCTAAGGCTAAATATGACCACGAGACCGATAGCGAACAAGTACCGTGAGGGAAAATTGAAAAGAACTTTGAAGAGAGAGTTCAAGAGTACGTGAAACCGTTCAGGGGTAAACCTGAGAAACCCAAAAGATCGAATGGGGAGATTCATCGTCAAGGAGGCTGGCTCCCGTTGGTGCGCGATGCCCCGAATGGGCCCTCGTGGTTCCATGGCGAGGGCACGCCACCTTCGGCCTGAATGTTCCGGCAATGTAGTCGTGCACTTCTCCCCTAGTAGAACGTCGCGACCCGTTGCGCGTCGGTCTACGGCCCGAGTTGACGTCTGTCGCGTCGCTTCTGCGCACGCGGCAAGCCCTCGGTCGCCCGGCCGGCTGCACGACGGTACTCGCACGGTATCGGGCCGCAACCAATCCATTCTCGAATGTGTGTGCGTCAGGCCCGCCGCAAGCTCGGTCAGTTTTACCCGGAGGTGCGGACCTGGTGCCGTCCCCGGGCCTGACCAGCTGTTAGCAGGCGGTGTCCTCGGACTGGCCAAGCTTCGAATTACCGGTCGGCGACGCTACTGCTTTGGGTACTCTCAGGACCCGTCTTGAAACACGGACCAAGGAGTCTAACATTTGCGCGAGTCATTGGGATGCATAAAACCTAAAGGCGAAATGAAAGTGAAGGTCGGCCTCCGCGTCGATCTAGGGAGGATGGGCCGCGTTACGATGCGGCCCCGCACTCCCGGGGCGTTTCGTTCTCATTGCGAGAAGAGGCGCACCTAGAGCGTACACGTTGGGACCCGAAAGATGGTGAACTATGCCTGGTCAGGACGAAGTCAGGGGAAACCCTGATGGAGGTCCGTAGCGATTCTGACGTGCAAATCGATCGTCGGAACTGGGTATAGGGGCGAAAGACTAATCGAACCATCTAGTAGCTGGTTCCCTCCGAAGTTTCCCTCAGGATAGCTGGCACTCGCTCGTTCCTCTGTGAACGCGTGCGAGTCTCATCTGGTAAAGCGAATGATTAGAGGCCTTGGGGCCGAAACGACCTCAACCTATTCTCAAACTTTAAATGGGTGAGATCTCTGGCTTGCTTGGATTATGAAGCCACGAGATTTTGGATCAGAGTGCCAAGTGGGCCAATTTTGGTAAGCAGAACTGGCGCTGTGGGATGAACCAAACGCAGAGTTAAGGCGCCTAAGTCGACGCTTATGGGATACCATGAAAGGCGTTGGTTGCTTAAGACAGCAGGACGGTGGCCATGGAAGTCGGAATCCGCTAAGGAGTGTGTAACAACTCACCTGCCGAAGCAACTAGCCCTGAAAATGGATGGCGCTGAAGCGTCGCGCCTATACTCCGCCGTCAGCGGCAAGTGGGGAGGGACGTGTCCACCTCGTGTGGCCGTCCTCCATGAAGCCCTGACGAGTAGGAGGGTCGCGGCGGTGTGCGCAGAAGGGTCTGGGCGTGAGCCTGTCTGGAGCCGCCGGCGGTGCAGATCTTGGTGGTAGTAGCAAATACTCCAGCGAGGCCCTGGAGGACTGACGTGGAGAAGGGTTTCGTGTGAACAGCCGTTGCACACGTGTCAGTCGATCCTAAGCCCTAAGAGAAATCCTATGTAGATGAGGTGTCCTAAAATCATAACATATATATATGAGAATGAAACACACCCGTCGGGCGAAAGGGAATCCGGTTCCTATTTCGGAACCCGGCAGCGGAACCGCATACCAATCGGGCCCTCGTAAGAGTGTTCGTCGGGGTAACCCAAAATGACCTGGAGACGCCGTCGGGAGATCCGAGAAGAGTTTTCTTTTCTGTATAAGCTTTCGAGTTCCCTGGAAACCTCTAGCAGGGAGATAGGGTTTGGAACGCGAAGAGCACCGCAGTTGCGGCAGTGTCCGGATCTTCCCCTCGGACCTTGAAAATCCAGGAGAGGGCCACGTGGAGGTGTCGCGCCGGTTCGTACCCATATCCGCAGCAGGTCTCCAAGGTAAAGAGCCTCTAGTCGATAGATTAATGTAGGTAAGGGAAGTCGGCAAATTGGATCCGTAACTTCGGAATAAGGATTGGCTCTGAGGAGCGGGGCGTGTCGGGCTTGGTCGGGAAGTGGGTTTGGCCGACGTGCCGGGCCTGTGCGAGGTGAACGGTCGCGGTTTCGTGCTGCGCACCCGGGATCCGAGCTCGGTCCCGTGCCTTGGCCTCCCGCGGATCTTCCTTGCTGCGAGGCTTCCGTGGCCGGATCTTACCGTCGCGGTCGTTCTCTTCGGCCGCCATTCAACGCTCAGCTCAGAACTGGCACGGACTAGGGGAATCCGACTGTCTAATTAAAACAAAGCATTGCGATGGCCCCCGCGGGTGTTGACGCAATGTGATTTCTGCCCAGTGCTCTGAATGTCAACGTGAAGAAATTCAAAAAAGCGCGGGTAAACGGCGGGAGTAACTATGACTCTCTGAAGGGTATGACTCTCTTAAGGGTATGACTCTCTGGAGGGTATCGAGTATGGAAAGAGGAGAGAGTCCGCACAAGTGAGGGAATAAGGAAACCGGACATAGTAGCGGCCAAGAACGGCGTAGCACATATATTAGACATCCAAATTGTTTCTGCACAAAACCCGTTAAACCAAACGTGTAGGAACAAGAGGAGATACTACAGCGAGAATCGTACCCTCCTCGAGGGAGCTGCAAGGATGACGGTATGTACAATCCAGAACATAAAATTCGAGGCAATCACAATATCGTGGCGTGGAGTATGGTGTGACACCTCATATTCATGTCTGTTACAGCTAGGACTATCGAAACAAACCATCAAAGGATTAACTACCAGAGTATTGCAGGGGTCACACACCAACTTCACCAGGTTCAACAGGATTGACGACGATGCGAGACTTGAATAGGTACCGGAGACCGCAGTACCGGGGACGGGGTTAAATATCCAAACAGGGCTTCGGTGAGGGGCATCGCAACACCATCGTTCCTAAACTAATAACGATTAATTCTGATATACCGAAACTTATGTGATTAGTATATAGAATAAGCTTCAATTACAGTCTACCCTGGTAATCAAGTACGGCCTTGTTCTCGGGCCTCGGATATAATGTATAAAGACTAAAGCTATCGATATCATATAAGTGTACTTATAAAGTAATTAATTTATCTATTTATTTTCTTCACAGCCCCACGGGGTCTGAAATTTCGGTAATTCTTTTATTCTCTTTTATTTTCTATCTTTCTTTGCCTATATCTTATGTAAGCCGAATCCATGCGGCACTACATGGAAAATGAATAAAGAAACTTTAGCCAAATGCCTCGTCATCTAATTAGTGACGCGCATGAATGGATTAACGAGATTCCCTCTGTCCCTATCTACTCATTTCCAATATGGCCGCCGTACGGGGAAGACGCGTCGCGTCGTGCTCCGCAACGTGATCCCAGAAAAGTGGTTAAAAGTGAAGTGCCGGAAAATCTTTTTATAACAGTGTGTTGCGCTCGTCGCAATGAACATTTTGTGCTATTAGGCGTGAAAATCAGTGAAGTGTACCAAAAGTTGTAAGGAAAACTTCATCCAAAAATTCGATAGCGTCGGTCCGCCATCTTGGCATAGGGAAAGCGCGGACCGAGCAGAGAGACCTCAGCGGCGCTCCTCATTGGCCGAGGAGCGAGGCCATCGCGCGCTCCGATTGGCCGAAGCACATCTGCTACACGCTTGCTGATTGGCCGAGAACCATCGGCGGCGACCAATAGGAAAACGGTACCCCCGAGAATACTGAGCTCTGATTGGACAACCATCCAGATTGTGAGCCAATAACGTTAGCTCCCCCAGGCTACACTGGAAATAAAATGGAAACACCAGCCATGGACTACGAAACAGAAAGTGGTTCCAGGAAGAGAAACCCTAAAAGGAAGGAATCGATTGATACTGCGACTGAATCGGACCACCCCGAGTCGTCACACAAGAAGAGAAACAAAAATAAGAGGAAGCAAACGGCCCCTCCGAGGAATCAAGTAAGTGAAAGTTCAGACGATGAATCGTATAAAATCGATAGGAATGAGATTAAGAACACAACACCGGTAACCGAGCTAATGAATTTATGCAACAAGCTTGGTTCAAAAATGGGCCCCTTAGACTTAAAAATCTTAAATAAAAAATTAAGTGAAATTCAAAAATTTGTCAACAACATAGTAAACGAAAATAGATCCCTAAAAAAGCAACTAGACGACGGTATTTGCATGCAAGAGCAAATTAAATCACTCGACACTGCCCTTAACGGAGCCGCTGAAAAGCTAGCCTCGCTAAAACAGTGCATCCCCCACCAACTACAACAGCAGACTTACGCTCAGAAACTAAAAGTAAATACCGGAATAATGCCACCGCGTCCAATTAAACCGGCAAGAAACATCATTACAATCTATCTAACGGACGAAAGTAATATCAAATCCAGTGAAGATACTAGAAAAACTATAATAGAAAACATAGCACCGGTTAAGGAAAAGCTAAAAATAAAACACATCAGAAGAATTGCAAATAACGGAGTGCTACTGGAGACAGAAACGAAAGAGGACATGAAAACGGTTCTTAAAAATAGGGAAATAGCTGCGGCGGGCCTAAAAGTAGGACTTCCCCCGAGAAAGAAACCCAAGATGATCATCTACGGTGCCCCTAAAGATATGACCGATAAGGAACTAATGACAGCAATTTACCAGCAAAACCTAGACCATATAACGAAAACAAAATTCGAAGAGGAACTCATACTAGGATTTAGAACTGGTGCCAGAAATAAACCCACAGTAAACTGGGTAATTGAAGTCTCGCCAACATTGCGCGATCTCCTCAAAAATCAAAATAGAATATACATCGGTTGGAGCTCCTGCATAATCAGAGACTACATCCCTGTTAGCAGATGTTTCAAATGCCAGGCCTTTGGTCACATATCAAAATACTGTCAAGCACCAAACGACGTATGCCGACACTGTGGTATAGAAGGACACACATACAAAGCCTGCACAATAAAAAATCAGCAAGCGGTATGCACTAATTGCAAAAAAGCAGGTAGATCCCACAACCACTCCTCGAGATCAAGGGAATGCCAATCATATAAGTCAGCAATCGAATCATATATCACTAAAATAGATTATGGATACTAACGCAAACACCCAACATGTCACACTGCAAAAGATTAAAATTACCCAGATCAACGCACAGGGAGCACAAATTGTAATGCACGAGCTGAAACAGTATGCACATAAACAACAAACCGATATACTGCTGATTCAGGAACCCTATACACTCCAAAATAGACTCTGTGGACTTGGTGTAACGACTAAAACCGTCTCGGACTTAAAACAATTTGCGAAAATCTCAACAGCAAACAAAATTAAAACAGCAATAGCGATATTCAATACTAACATCAACACCGTCAAGTTAGAGCAACTAAGTAACACGCACTTTACATGCATTGAAATAAACTTAGGGAATGATAGATGTTATATAGTAAACGCCTACTTCCAATTTTGTGAGCCGATCCAACCATACATACAACACCTGGAACACATCCTACGCTCACTCAAAGGACAACATATAATAATTGCAATAGACGCGAACGCCAACTCATCCTTATGGAACAGCAAACGCACAGACGAGAGAGGTGAAAACCTAGAAAGCCTCATAGCCCAGTACCAGCTTATAGTAATAAATAGACGGTCACCAAACTACACTTATAGCACCTTACATGGCCAATCAAACATAGATGTCACCCTTGCTACCAGCTCAATTTTCAATAAAATCAAGGACTGGAAAATCCAACCGCGCTCTACAACAAGCGACCACAACATCATAACTTTCGCAATTAACTGGACCCGCCCGCGGATAAGAAAAACAAGCGCAAATAGATATAACATAAAAAAAGCAGATTGGCCCGGTTTCACTAAAACCCTACAAGAACGCATCAACAATCAGCCAGTCATCAACGAGCCCTATGATGCACAAAAGTTATCCTCCCTAATCGAGGAGATAATAATACAGGCAAGTAACAAAACGATACCGAAAAAGACAAAATTCACAAAATCGGTACCGTGGTGGAGCCGAGGACTCACTGGCCTAAGGAACAAGCTACTGGACTCAAGACACCAATACCAAAGGACCAAAGATGAGTACATACGCAACAGATTGAAAGAACAATACAAGAAATTAAGAAATAAATACAAACACACCATACGCAAACAAAAACAAGAGAGCTGGGAGAAATTCGTGACGGAAGAAGGTGTTACGAGCCACGGCTTGGCGAGTTTGGCCGGGTAAAAGGTTCAAGGGTTATGGTTACACCTGATAACCGGGTAGTGGGTTAACAGGTCAAACTTGAATGACTGACCTGGGAAGAGGTCCGTGTTCTCCCAGGACTGGCCGACGGTTGTGAAGCGTCGGATAGCCGAGAGTCACGGCAAAGGGAAAGAGTGCGCTTCTCTGGACAGCTGACGTCGTCAGGTAGCCGATAGGCGCGGATGGAAGGATTCCGGATCTCCGGACTATTTGGCGGGTGTGAAGCGCCACGTAGCCGGCTCACCAGAATCAAGGAAGGTGTGTGTTTCCGGACAGCCGACGTACACGCCGGGTAGCCGTATAAACACGGATGGTCAGGTTGGGTTCAGGTAAAGGAACTCGTAACGTGCGTACACCACGAGCGGCTATGATGTACTTTGTGGGTCCCGTTCAAATCGAGGATTTCCTATGTATTGGAAGAAGGTGCAATGGAACAACAACTTACGAGAAAACTATGACTGGTATATTCAAGATGATATGGAAGTTACAAAGATTGAGTGTGTACAATGAATCCACGGGTTTTACGTATAATAATTACACGGGGGCTCACCGAAGATTGAGATATGAAAGCCAAGCAGTAACTACGTACTGAAAGGAGATATTTGCTCGAAGGGGATTAACCCGATCTTGCAATGTCTGTGTCAACGAACGAAACTAACGCAACGAACGCGTGACCAGGACTAGCCCGATTTGGTTGAATTTCGTGGTCCTTATATACTCGAAAATTAGGCTCGTAATTGTGGAAGGGGTAACTGCAGTTGCTCCAGTTTCGTGGGAACGCTGCGAGGGTGGTCTTCTGTTTTCCCGGATTCTGTTTATTCCTTGTAGGGCTGGCGCCTCCCAGGAATTTGGTCTGTCTCTCCCAGGGTCTGAGTTTCCTTTAGGAGGGGTCCCAAGTGTGCAGGTGCGGGCTTGGTCGTGTACGCGTCTTATGATTATAAACATTTGTAAAAATTCCAACCGTCGTCCTGGGTGACACGTTCCCGAACGAATTAAAATTATGAAATAATTTCGTCGTGCGTAACAAAGGGAACAAAGACGCATGGAGAATTGTGTATAAACTCCAAACAAGAAAACTCAAAACCGAAACGGTCCAAGAGTCGATTACCATAAACGGATCGCAAACACTCTCATGGACGGAAACAATGGATACGATCTTGAACACATTAACTCCTGACGACAACACATCGAACGAAAATCAATGGCACGCCGCAGTAAAGAAATACATAGCCACGCACCCTCATACAGAAGACTCGCCACCCTTCGAAATGGACGAAATTTTCAAAACAATAAGAAGATTACGAAATAACAAAGCTCCGGGACACGACCTCCTGGAACCCGAAATGCTAAAAAACGCATTGCCCATAATAGGAACGGAAATAACAACGCTAATGAACACATGCCTTCAACAGCAACACTTCCCATTGCAATGGAAGCAGGCAACCATACGCGTACTGCTCAAAGCA
>JALHAQ010000089.1:200000-205000 GCA_023838395.1 Holcopasites calliopsidis
TAGTATTGATGGTGTTGTATTTGGTAGGTTAGACTGTCTCCCGCGGTATTCCCGATTCTGCCGTCCCTGCGTCTGTTGCGCATCGTAAGGACCCGTGCGGTGCCCGTCCGGCGCCGGCTCCCGGGCCGGCCGTTTGGTATCTATGAGAGTGAGTGCAGTCATGTACTGGCCGGGCGGAGCAGCGTCGCGCAAGGGATTGTCTATATCCCGAACGATGAAGTTTCGCTCGATCGGTCGATTTGCCACATATCTTCGCACAGCATTGCCACGGGTCGGTGTCCAAGACCGAATGGCCCATACGTGGCGAGCGTTTGAGATGACGCTGGTGACTTGCATGCACGCTTACCGTGCTGTATGCTCGTACTAACTGAGCATCGACTCTTCGGCACCGAGCGATCGGACCACAGTCAAATGTACGTTAGGCGGCCCCTATTATTTAGGGGTCACTAACGAGATAACGAAATTCTGAAAAGTTTGGGCGTACAAACGTGTACAATATCTGTTGTCATGTTTGCACGAGGAGAGGAAGGTGATGAAAATATGAAGTATAATAATGATTTTGTTATTATACCTTATATTGTGTATAAGGAGAATCGAGTGTGAAGAGAAGAGCGTTGAAAGCATGTTTCGTGCGCAACGCGTAAAAGTGAATATGCATCGTCGAATCCGGTCTTCCTAGAGAGCCGGCGACGAAGGAACACTTGTACGAGATGAAAATGTCTCTTGCACGAAGCTCCCTGGTTGATCCTGCCAGTAGTCATATGCTTGTCTCAAAGATTAAGCCATGCATGTCTCAGTACATGCCGCATTAAGGTGAAACCGCGAATGGCTCATTAAATCAGTTATGGTTCCTTAGATCGTACCCACATTTACTTGGATAACTGTGGTAATTCTAGAGCTAATACATGCAAACCAGAGTTCCGACCAGAGATGGAAGGAACGCTTTTATTAGATCAAAACCAATAGGTGGCGGGCGGTTATCCGTTCGTCCATCTTTTGCTTTGGTGACTCTGAATAACTTTGAGCTGATCGCATGGTCTTCTAGTACCGGCGACGCATCTTTCAAATGTCTGCCTTATCAACTGTCGATGGTAGGTTCTGCGCCTACCATGGTTGTAACGGGTAACGGGGAATCAGGGTTCGATTCCGGAGAGGGAGCCTGAGAAACGGCTACCACATCCAAGGAAGGCAGCAGGCGCGCAAATTACCCACTCCCGGCACGGGGAGGTAGTGACGAAAAATAACGATACGGGACTCATCCGAGGCCCCGTAATCGGAATGAGTACACTTTAAATCCTTTAACGAGGACCAATTGGAGGGCAAGTCTGGTGCCAGCAGCCGCGGTAATTCCAGCTCCAATAGCGTATATTAAAGTTGTTGCGGTTAAAAAGCTCGTAGTTGAATCTGTGTGTCACAGTGTCGGTTCACCGCTCGCGGTGTTTAACTGGCATTATGTGGTACGTCCTACCGGTGGGCTTAGCTCCTCGCGGGCGGTCCAACTAATATCCCATCGCGGTGCTCTTCACTGAGTGTCGAGGTGGGCCGGTACGTTTACTTTGAACAAATTAGAGTGCTCAAAGCAGGCTACCTTCGCCTGAATACTCTGTGCATGGAATAATGGAATAGGACCTCGGTTCTATTTTGTTGGTTTTCGGAACCCCGAGGTAATGATTAATAGGGACAGATGGGGGCATTCGTATTGCGACGTTAGAGGTGAAATTCTTGGATCGTCGCAAGACGGACAGAAGCGAAAGCATTTGCCAAAAATGTTTTCATTAATCAAGAACGAAAGTTAGAGGTTCGAAGGCGATCAGATACCGCCCTAGTTCTAACCATAAACGATGCCAGCTAGCGATCCGCCGAAGTTCCTCCGATGACTCGGCGGGCAGCTTCCGGGAAACCAAAGCTTTTGGGTTCCGGGGGAAGTATGGTTGCAAAGCTGAAACTTAAAGGAATTGACGGAAGGGCACCACCAGGAGTGGAGCCTGCGGCTTAATTTGACTCAACACGGGAAACCTCACCAGGCCCGGACACCGGAAGGATTGACAGATTGATAGCTCTTTCTTGATTCGGTGGGTGGTGGTGCATGGCCGTTCTTAGTTGGTGGAGCGATTTGTCTGGTTAATTCCGATAACGAACGAGACTCTAGCCTGCTAAATAGACGTATCTTATGGTATCTCGAAGGCCCCCGGCCTCGGTCGGTGGGTTTTTACTACCAACGTACAAACAAATCTTCTTAGAGGGACAGGCGGCTTCTAGCCGCACGAGATTGAGCAATAACAGGTCTGTGATGCCCTTAGATGTTCTGGGCCGCACGCGCGCTACACTGAAGGAATCAGCGTGTTTTCCCTGGCCGAAAGGCCCGGGTAACCCGCTGAACCTCCTTCGTGCTAGGGATTGGGGCTTGCAATTATTCCCCATGAACGAGGAATTCCCAGTAAGCGCGAGTCATAAGCTCGCGTTGATTACGTCCCTGCCCTTTGTACACACCGCCCGTCGCTACTACCGATTGAATGATTTAGTGAGGTCTTCGGACTGGTGCGCGGCCGATGCTCGTCATTGCCCGATGTTACCGGGAAGATGACCAAACTTGATCATTTAGAGGAAGTAAAAGTCGTAACAAGGTTTCCGTAGGTGAACCTGCGGAAGGATCATTAACGAATGAAAAACACAAAGATGTGAATAAGTATCATGTTCGATAGCAGCAATATCGAACGCAAACAGATACCGAAACCTATCGAACGAGCCTTGCCACAGACTGCGCGACTGCGGCTTACGTGCGGAGTTTCATCTCCCGTCCGTGCAGTCGACCGATCGTGGACCAAGGCCCAAATAACCAGCGCTGAGAAGAAGAGAGCCCCTCCGCGGGGCTCTCGCGTTTCGCACGGCGACATCGTCAAGGGTCGTGAACCGTTGGGATCGAACGTTTCTTGCCCACCTCCAGGTTCATCGTTCTCTTGGCGTCGTCTGTGAAACTGTCGTGTCCAATAGACTTGAAACTGTTTTACAGTCGGGTAACCTGGAACGAAAACAAACGCATCGCGCTGATGTGCGTCCGTAAATGCGTGGTGCATAGTTTCGAACGAGAAACTGTCCGAAGTGGACCGGTTGCGTAGCCTTTGTAGTCGTGAGTCTGATAATAAAGACCGCTCGGGGCCGGTTGCCGTTGTCCCTTTCTTCGGACGGTTCGGAAGAGCTTCCACGCAAGGACGCTGCCGCGTGCGGGCGTTCTCGAGGTCGCGTGGCGAGTCCAAGGAATGAAACAGTATCGGGGAATCCCCGTCGTTTCCCTGGACCCCGCGACGTTCGACGGTTCTCGTCGCGCGTGTATATTCTTTTACATAATGTACTTTACGCCCGGCCGTCGGATACCGTCCGCGTATCCGGCGGACTTCGTCACGGACCGTACAATGTGTCGTCAGTTTATCGTCCTTCGGTATGTATCCGTTAGGCGTGGCGACGCCCGCGCTTCCCGCGCGCGCTGGCGGGAGGTGTTGGGTCTCTGTTTATTTCGAACCGAAGTACCAGAGAGAAACGATCAATATGAAAAATTTTATACGATTACCCTGAACGGTGGATCACTTGGCTCGTGGGTCGATGAAGAACGCAGCTAATTGCGCGTCAACGTGTGAACTGCAGGACACATGAACATCGACATTTCGAACGCACATTGCGGTCCACGGATACAATTCCTGGACCACGCCTGGCTGAGGGTCGTTTTTACGTACAAAAGAAACTGCTTGCGTCGCGTCAAGTTAAGAACCCACCCCAGCTCCTCCGTCTCTCCAGCCTTCTTGGTGACGAATCCCCGCCGTCGTTCGAGTAGAACGTCTCGGAGTTCGGGTGTCCGCCATGGTTCGCGGAGAGTTGAACGGGGGGGTGGAGGGCTGGCTCGCGTGACGTACGAGCGAATGTTGGACGTTCGTCGGCGCCCGTCGCGGACGTGCCTGTGTATAAGACACAGTGCGACGAACGAAGAGAGAGTTGTGCGCGTTGCGTAGTTCACGGAACTACCCAAACCATAAGCGAACTCGCGAGAGTGTCATCGTGGCTTGCGCGCGTCGTTTTTTCAACGACCGCCCACGTTAATAGACACCGCTTCGCGGGATTTGTTCCGTCGTCGTTTCGCATATGCCGCGCAATTTTTCAGTAGTCGCGTGTCCACAGAGCACGTATCCATTCACCGCGCCCCCGACGTCGTCTCAAATGAAGTTATATCTGCGCGAGACTGAGAGAGAAAAGGATACCCTATTGAAGGGTATAATTGAAACTCCAGTCGGTGAAGAGGAAAAAAAAAGAGAGAGAAAAGGGCAAGGTGAGAATGAGTTTTGCGGCTCGTCTCTCGCCCGTACAGTCCCAGGGATCGCAACCAAGGAAAGCAGCACGTTTTCGCACTCTTCTGCGAGGGGTCGTCGTTGCACGCCACCTACATTGGTGACTGCTGCAACGTTTCTGTGTCTTACCCTCTTGACCATTAGAGATCGAACGAGAGAAAACGCGCCCCGATTGAATTGGGAGCGGTTCCCACGTGGCTCGGGCGAAGGACGATATAATACGCAGCTCTCGAGTGTTGGTCGCCCCATGCCTTCGTTTTTCTTTTCGTCGATCGCGAGACCGCGCACCCAAGCCCGGTCGTCCAGTCCCCGAAAAGAAGGGGGAGCTCGCGTTTGCTCCTCCGTTAGAGGACGGACGTTAAAAACCGTGACATTATTGGGTGCCTCGCGAGTGTCTCACGAACCCCGAATTCAGTTTCAGTTTCTGTTTGCCGGTTCTCTCGCTACCGCGCATATCCGTAGACACGCGTGTATGTCCTGTCTACGAAACTTATAGACGACCTCAGAGTAGGCGAGATCACCCGCTGAATTTAAGCATATTACTAAGCGGAGGAAAAGAAACTAACAAGGATTTCCTTAGTAGCGGCGAGCGAACAGGAATTAGCCCAGCACTGAATCCCGCGGTACCGCCGCTGGGAAATGTAGTGTTCGGGAGGATCCGTTTAT
>JALHAQ010000089.1:207500-210000 GCA_023838395.1 Holcopasites calliopsidis
TGATTTCTGCCCAGTGCTCTGAATGTCAACGTGAAGAAATTCAAAAAAGCGCGGGTAAACGGCGGGAGTAACTATGACTCTCTTAATTATCGATTGCATGTCGCTTTCCAGGATGCCCACGCACCTTCGATAAAACTGTAGGAAGGTCCCTACATGAAAGGAGGATGCACCCAGATTGGTACGACCAGCATACCAACCGTGTTTCCGTCAAAGCTCGATGGAATATGGAGGAGCATTCGCTTCTAGCACGTAAGGAAGCCGAGTTGAGCATTGGAGGAGAGCGATTCATAAATCTGGCGCTATCTAGGCACTTTCCTGAAAGATCACTGGACTCTATCAAATCCCATAGGAAGCAAGCGGAGTACAAACTCCTAGTACAGAGGTACATACAAGAAAGCACCAGTCGAACGTCTGAAGCTGGCACTGCACCTATGGCACATGCACCACCACCGGCAAATGATAATTATGACGACAGGATCATGCAACACCTGCTTGCGCTACCGGCACCTAACTCAGGCGAATTTCACTCGTCTGTATTGGTGGATATCTGCTTATCCCTGCAATGCTCAGCTAAAAGTACAATATTAGGAAGGCTCTCCCTCTACCTGAGGAATATCTTTCCACCGGCCCCCCGCTCAAGCGAACCACAAAGGCCTCGAGTTGACACCATGATGTCAAGGCGCAAAGCTCGTAGAGTGGAGTACGCCCGAGCGCAAGACCTCTGGAAGCGTAATGCTACTAAATATCTTCGTTTCCTCCTCAAAGAGCATCATCTCTCTCAACCACCGCAAAAAGAAGCTATAGTTCCGTTCTGGGAAGAAGTTCTTACGAGAACCTCCGCTACACACCCGCCAGGAAGAAGTAACTGCCCGATTATTGATGATCTGTGGGCACCAATATCGGCGGAAGAAATCCGGCCATCTTTCCCAAGCCTAAGCTCTGCTTCAGGACCAGACGGGATTACCAGCAGGCAATTACGCAGCGTTCCCTTAGGAGTCCTAGAACGCATTTTCAATGTTATTATGTGGTGTGGTAAACTCCCAATTCAGCTAAGGGAATCAAGTACCACACTTATACCAAAAAAAGAACTCCCGGAAAACCCTGGAGAGTTTAGGCCTATTACCGTCTCTTCGGTGTTGGTGCGCACGCTACACAAAATTCTCTGTAAGAGGATGACGCGCGCAATCCCTATAGATCCACGCCAAAGGGCCTTTAGGGAATCTGATGGCTGCGCCGAAAGTACATTCCTCCTGGATTTAATATTGCGTCACCATCATACGCATAATAAGAAGCTTTTCCTCGCCTCAATTGATGTGGCTAAGGCCTTTGACTCTGTGTCACACTCCACAATAGCCCATACTCTACAGCTATATGGGGCTCCCCACCCTCTAGTGGAATATATTAAAGATGTGTACGACTCAGGTGTAACGAGACTCACCTGCGGTACATGGACGTCGCATCAAATTCATCCAGCTCGGGGTGTCAAGCAAGGTGACCCCCTTTCCCCCTTCCTCTTTAACCTAGTCATTGACAGGCTATGGAGTCAACTCCCATCTGAAATTGGAGTCAACATTGATGGGATACACATCAACGGGGCTGCGTTTGCTGACGATCTGATGTTGTTTGCATCCTCGCAGTCAGGAATGCAAACTGCGCTGGACATAACATCTATGTTCCTCATGCAATGCGGGATGAACATAAACATAGAGAAGTCCATGACAGTCTCGATTAAAAATATCCCCCATGAAAAGAGGACGATTATTGACGCGGACCAAAGGTTTCTCTGCTATGGTAGGCCGTTACGACCATTAAAAAGAACGGACGAATGGAACTACCTCGGTATTCCATTCACACCTGATGGAAAAGTAGCGGTGAATCCGATTGTAAAACTTAATGCTATGCTGGACAGAATAACATCTGCGCCACTCAAGCCACAACAACGACTCTTCGGCCTACGCACCGTCATCTTACCCAGCCTCTTTCACCTGCTCGCGTTGGGAGCGACTAGGATGGGAGTTTTAAATAAAGTCGACCGTATTGTCAGGCAAGCAGTCCGGACATGGTTAAGACTCCCTCATGATGTCACTAACGCATACTTCCACTCCGCTGTTCCGGATGGTGGCCTGGGAATACCATCCATTCGATGGGAAATACCTAAACAGAGGCTATCTCGACTGTGTAATCTTCCCATACCTCCTCAGGCCCAAGGGAATGCTAGTTGTGCCTTCCTAAATCAGGAAAAGGCCCAGGCTAGGAAGCGCCTATCAGTAGATGGAAGCACCCTGATAACATCCAAATCCATCAAGGAGTACTGGGCGATGAAATTACACCAGTCGGTTGATGGGAAAGCCCTTAAAGATTCCAGGGCAGTGCCACAACAACATCGGTGGATTGCTGAAGGGAACAGGTTCCTCTCTGGTAGGGACTTCATAAACCTCTGCCGGATGAGGATTAATGCCCTGCCAGTTAAGTCCCGAACGGCTAGAGGAAGAATGGAAGA
>JALHAQ010000090.1:0-207415 GCA_023838395.1 Holcopasites calliopsidis
ACATACATACATACATACATACATACATACATACATACATACATACATACATACATACATACATACATACATACATACATACATACATACATACATACATACATACATACATACATACATACATACACACATAATACGTATATTATGTCATATGATCAACTGATATGATATCGCCCAGCGAAACATGAACTTTTTCCTGAATAACTTCATAACTGTGGACATGATACAACTATGAAGGTTATCCTCATCTACGAAATGCCTTTTCATATATTTAGTTACAGTTCCCATCACTACTGATGCCTTAGTTCTATTCTTTACTGGCTCGGTAACGTCGAGAGTGACACCAGCGTAGTAATGGGGTTCTAGGACCCCAGTCTCAGGTGACACAAAAAAGCATTGGCTGCACAGTCTATCTCCTGTACTCTAGTCTGTGACTGTGTTACTCTGATGGTAATACCAGCGGGAGTGAGCTCAAGGTCAGTAAGTGCGTGGTCTGCACATTCTTGCCTGACAAGCTTGGCGCTCCCACTCCACCTCCAACCCAGCGTCTGCTTGCTTATTGCAGTGCTTGGTTTGAATTTGCTGTGCATGGTTCATTGCCCCCCCGCCCATGCTCATATTTATCACGCTGTTTGTTCTGTTCTAGGTTTTTGCAAGTTTTCTCTAGATACACTTCTTGGCTATATGCCAATTTACCTGATGTCGGTAATACCAAACAATTGACTTTGTACAGAATAGACTGCGCGTCTTACGGGATTGCGTGTCACCTGTTCTGAAATACCGACGCTAAGAATACTCGCTAGTTTTCGAGCGTCCTCTAGGCTATAGAGTGGCGGCCGTCAAAATTACATTCATTTGCGACCGATGTCAATAGTGAAGGGATCAGAAAACATATTCGTATCGAGAGACTCGCAATTGGCGAGAAATGCGCAACTATGAATGAGACAATCCACGTTAGATAGCATAAAAACAGCAATCGTGAACATTGATTCTTCTTTAACTTGGCATAAGTATCTATCGTGCCAACAGAATATGTAGAATTCTTTCTTTCTGCTCCGGATGATTTAAAGTTGCTTAATGCAAAAGTTTTGAAAAATTTCATAAAATGAGGCAACATATGGTTATGTCAACCGTAATGTGCAAGCTATACTTAGAGGTTATATGTACATGCATGCATATGTATACAGCGTACATAGTGTTCAAATTTATTTACATACATATACAAACATTGTAATTACGTTCATTTTAAAGCTAAAGGAATATAATACATATAAAAGAGATACAAGAAAATACAGTTTTCCCGTTGCTCAGAAATTTTGTTTGTTATCAATCATTTTGACACTAATTAAGACCTAATTTTTAAGCTGTAATTTGGCGTTGTTGCCACTTAGTTGATCACTTTAAATTGATCGGTTTGGAAAATATTGATTTGCATTTGACTACTTGGATTGTTTAATATTCCTCCTTAAAATGTGCTTTTTAACATGATGGGTCAATTTCGAGAGCGTTACAAATATTAAGATTTAACGTACGAATTTCCGAAACCGAATTTTTCCTTCGGTTTATTATTAAAACTCGAATTTCGTTCGGATAATAAGATTATTAGCCAGACAATTAAGAATGCCAGAAGCAAAAAGAAAAGAAACTTAGTATGCGTTCATTCACCCTTCTGCAAAATGCTATTTCCAAATATGAAAAATATAAATAAGATTTTGAAGAAGACACGAAATTCACAACGTAAATTGAAAGTTATTGAGAGGATCGTCAACGAGATTTTTCGTAAATATATCTTTATTTCGTTCATTACTGCGAAAATACATAAGAGTATAAAAGAATGAAATAATAACAAATTTCTGTTGATAGAAATATATTTATTTGTCAACTTTTTTATCGCCACTGTATTTTCTTTAACCCTGTGTAGGATATTAGTTCTGGCGCGTAATACATGTTGACATCAGGATCTGAAACAGTTTGACACTTATTAATGATTATTTTTTCTTTGGAAGACGAAATTCCTAATAACCTAAGACATATAATATTCACGTATCTTTTATAATTTATAAGTTAATGAGAGCCTGCCTTTCTTTCACCTTAGTTGCACTCTTACTTCAGAAAAAAGTATTTGCTATTATCGCATTCAAATATTTACGTGAAAGTGCTTAACAGGATGGGCAACGTGAAGGCGTGAAAGAAGGTCTTAATCATCCCAGAATATGTTCAATGTTTATTCGACTTGACATGTATGTATGTAATAGAAAGACCATAGAAAATAAAAATTGAATATGAAAAATACATAATTTAGAAAAATCAGCATCCGTACTTGGCATTAGCAAGAACGTTGAACATACTCCAAATGCTAATACAGGATATAGAGAAAGCCGTGACAGTTCTTTTTTTCTACATTCTATACATAGCAGGTCATGTAATATGTAATACATATGTATGTACATATGTACAAGTTAATTACAAAGTTTGTATGTATTTACAACAAAATAGTTAATATTCATGTATTACATATTACATACATTTATATTTACAATATAATATTGTTTAATATAATATACATATCTACAATAAAATCTACACAGTGTTTCTCTCGCTACTAGACTCAATGGCCCCCAATCGACTTCTTGGTCAACACAAGAGGTAGATTGCGGGCTATTTATCAGATCACATATACAATACACGTTGGGTGTATGGTCGTGGTGTCCTTAGTTGACGCTTCCTTTGAATTAATCAGCGGGGGAATCACCTTGCCTTACTACGAGATATATTACTAATAAAAACCAGTGTACTCAAACATGCTCGAATTGTACCAATTTCGAATAACGTCCTCTTGGACTAAAACGCAATTCTTGGCCAAGCCATACCGTATCTTTATGAATTTTGACAGTTAAACATTTATATACCATTTCTTTACGATGCTCGGCACATTCATCTTCAACAAACCACTTTCGATATTCTTCTGCAACTAGACTCAATATAATCGAAAATAGTTTGTCCAATATAAACGTTTTGCTGCGCATTTTCGGATAATACGCGTCAAAAATACCAGAAATTATTCTAAAAATTGTCGAAAGGTGTGTTGTCTGAAAACACAAGTTTCCATAGTCGGCATTGTGGTCGACTACATATGCCCGGAAAGATAACAGCATTTGCTCGTTACTGCTAAGAACTGCATTCTTCTCTACAAAAATATCCCGACATCTACGACATTGAGATTTTTACAGGCATTTATTGTCAATATATCCTGCAAAATATTTTATCGCGTTCGCTTCCAAAGGGCATACCGATGGCAACAGTTCATCGACATCGATGTACCTGTCATCGACGTGCCCTTCATTCACACTAAATGCAGCATCAGCTATTGACATGGCTGGTTCACTTTGTGGTATAAATTCTTCCGATACTAACAGTACGTCAAAATCTTCCATGCAATTCGCCGAATTTGGTGCCCGATTCAACCACATTACTACATTTTTTCTACTCGCGAGACGTACCGCTTTTACCGAAGAATTCTGATTGTACGTGCCACCATGCATCCGAAATACAGAAAAGAAATTCTCTAAACAATCGCTATTCAAGCGTGACGTCAACAAAAACGTAAAACCCTCGTCCCTTAGATCGTCCCACAGTTGCATGATGGCAATTACAGATTGCCGCAACCCCAAGGAACAAGGCGGCACATTTAACCCCTCCTCGCATATTATAAACCAATTCTCCATATCGTTGAAAGTACGTCTTAAATTACTTTCAACGAGAGTGTAAAATCGCGAGAGCGCACACTTGATCGGATTGGGGTCACGGGCTGTGCGACTATTTAAATGGTCAAACAGGTCATTCAAGACCTGGAAGAAAGTCGCCGTGTGTTGCACGCTACTTGTTACAATGCTGCCTGTCACGGAGGCGGTGAACAACGCAGCCGACACTACTACTGAACACTTGAAAGGCATACTTACATTTCATCCTATCAAACGTGTTAGGATCAATATGTTTTTCGGATAATTTGTAAGCTGCCCTGGTACTGTGTTCTTTTTCCAAGTTCAATAGCGCACGAATATTGCACCATGAAACCCGGCGCCCACTAATTAAGAAGTCGTGTTTCAATAAATTATTCCGAATAGACATGAACAAATGTAAGAAATCAAACAAAAAGAAAATTTTTTGACCGTTACGTTCAAAAAAGGGCTCGGAGACCGAAACTTTGTCATCTGCTATGCTCTTATTGCTGCCACCTTGATCAGAAACAACCGCCCTTACTTTCAGACCTGTCTCGTGTACGGCATCTAAAATTTGGTCTAAAAGAGCGGACAATACATTCCTCTTAACACTACGGCCAGAAACAAAGAAAGCTAGCGGTTGTTTCCAATTATCGAACAGCCCTCGCAGCATAGAAACAAGCACTTGAGTACCAGCGGCTGAGCTTCTACCCAAAGAGCCCAAATCTTCAAAGCCTTCAATGACCTGTCGTGTTGGGTAGAAATCGAGACATCGTTTAATAGCCATCTCATCAAATACGAGAGTGCAGTTCCTGTCTGCGACTTCCATGTGCGCAGCTTTGTATTTTAACGCGGAAAGCAAATTTTGACAAATCCCCGGCCAAAAGTCTATTTTCCCAAAGCAACGAACTATCGTAGAACGATTCGGCAGATGGAAACCGAATTTTTCGCACAAATTTCTGTACAAGGAAGGGAAAGTGTAGTGCATACTCATACATAATTGCTTCTCTGCCGATGAGTAGCAATGCTTCAATCTAAAGACCAACATGAGTACAAAAGTTAAGCGTAACCTTTGACTCTACTAGCAATTGCTTTCTTCAAACATGTATCACTAATACAGCCTGAAGAAAGCTGCATCTTCAACCGATCTATTACTCTACGCTTCGCCCTTAATTGCAGGCGAAGAATACTTGATGTATTCTTTTCTTGCTTCAATTTCTCTTCGGTTTCCATCAACCGTTTTCGTAATTCACCGTATTCTCTAGGTGATGAGATGGCTTCAAAATCTACATTACTACTAATGCCATGCGAAACTACAATATCGTACATTTGCGGCACGGTGGTTCTTCGTAGTGGACCGGCTGCATGAAAACAATCTTTGGTAAAATGCCGGCTGCAAATGTACTTTTTCTTTAATTCACTATTCCTCATTTCTACCCAATCGTCTAAGCCACAGTTAACCAGCCACGTTATACATCGATCATTATCCCTTACGGGAAAGAAATGAAATGTAATACCGTCAGTCACACTGCGGCTGGTTAAATTACAATTAGGATAAGCGCACTTTTTATAGCGGGCCCTCCTATCCTGATGCTGCATTTTCAAATATACTTTAACTCACACTTGTAATAAAAAATTTATATATAAATATTTACCTTATTACCCGCTTAATCCTCACCGAGAAAGTCCGCAATCCTCACAAGTCTTCGAAAATCCCCAGCGTCCAGCACACTTACTAATTCAACTTATTAATTATGCCTAGAAGGCTCACGAAAGACTGACTCGTACAACGCGGGAAATCTCATATTATTATATCGTTTTGCACGTCAATTGTTCTTACATACATTATACGCACACATTTTAGCTTTCTTACACACGTAGAAAGGGGCCGAGAGAGGTGGAAGTCGTAAGGAGACGAGAAACATATGCGTGAAAAAAAGTAATTTAATCTTTGACTGCTGCCTCTCCTTTCTACGGCCGAAAAAATAACAAATGCCGCCAAACATTTTCCATAGACACGACTCGCGGCGATTCGGCATCCATCGGTTGATCATTATTTCTAGACGATCGAGACAGTTGCTGTTTGTACGACGTTGAATACAGAACGATTTAAACATTTTTCGGAAAGCATGACGGCTGTAAACAAAGAAGCCAAGAAATCGGGCAAGAAGGGTGGGTGTATATGGATACAATGCATGTATAAATTGTATTAAAGTCATATTGTTTACAGCATCACATGCATTTAGGTTGATAGCAACACATTTAATTATCTCGTCAGGAAATCTCTATTTTCTTTGCATGATTCCCTTACGCCAGAGATAAACCTGTGGCTAATTTATACTTTCTGCACTTCCAACTGCCTTCTGTCATCTGTACAATTTGCTCAATACAAATCTCGCGTCGATCGGCTCCCGCTGCGTTGCATTTCAATCCTCGGAAAATTACCTGCAGTGTTGTGATCCTCGTTTGTTTATAGGTCATCGACCACCCATTTAATGTATTAGTGCCGCATCATACACATGTGTGCATGCATAGGCTGAATGTCGATCGAATCGCCAATTGACATGAAGTTCGACGGAATTGCTGGGTTGGAGGGGGAGGGCGAAGAAAGGAGAACTCCAAACACAAAATTTTAGATTCGGGTATTTATTAGTTTCCGAAACACGTATTAATTAAAAACTTTTAATACAATCCATTGAGTCCCGCCTGTACAGACGTAACTAAACAAACGTTTTCGCTGTAGTCTTTAGTCGTTGTCGAGTTAGTTAATTTATTGTCAGTCATGACATTAAGCCGACTACTCTACTTACAAAAATATGTTTATGCCAAATTATGTCCCCCTTCATATCAAACAATTTTTGTAACTTCAATTTTCCATTAAATAAATATAATATAAATAAAACATTAAACTATGTACTGTTAAAAGTTATGGCCCATGTAAAGAATTGCATGCAAAACGTGAAGTATTTATTAATCTACAGGCTCTTTTTGAAATAGCAAATCGTAAATGAGGAAGCAAGTATTTCACAAACGTTGATTTTTATTTATCCTCATTCATTATTATATGTTTTGTAGCCGCCAGTACTGATACATATATACATATGTATATACATACATACATAATACGTATATTATATCATATGATCGACTGGTATGATAGCGCCCAGCGAAACATGAACTTTTTCCTGAATAACTTCATAACTGTAGACATGATACAGCTATGAAGGTTATCCTCGTCTACGAAATGCCTTTTTATTTAGTTACAGTTCCCATCACTACTGATGTCTTAGTTCTATTCTTTACTGGCTCGGTAACGTTGAGAGTGACACCAGCGTGGTAATGGGGTTCTAGGACCCCAGTCTCAGGTAACAAAAAAAAGCATTGTCTGCACAGTCTATCCTGTACTCTAGTCTGTGAAGAGCGCTACTTGCGCCGGGCACGGCTCTTTGTAGTTACTGTATCATCTAAAAAAAAAAAAAAAAATCAAGTCGGGCTAGACCTGGTCACGCGTTCGTTGCGTTAGTTCGTTCGTTGACACAGGCATTGCAAAATCGGGTTAATCCCCTTCGCGCAAATACCTCCTTTCTGTACGTTGTTACTGTTTGACTTTCATACTTCAATCTTCGGTGAGCCCCCGTGTAATTATTATACGTAAAACCCTTGGATTCATTGTATACCGCTCTATCTTTGTAACTTCCATTTCATCTTGAATATATCAGTCATAGTTGTTCTCACAAGTCGTTGTTCCATTATACCTTCTTCTAATCATAGAAAATCCTCAATTTAAACGGGACCCACAAAATACATCATAGCCGCTCGTGGTATACGCACGTTACGAGTTCCTTAACCTGTATCCAACCTCAACCTGACCATCCGTGTTTATACGGCTACCCGGCGTGTACGTCGGCTGTCCGGAAACACACCTTCCTTGATTCTGGTGAGCCGGCTACGTGGCGCTTCACACCCGCCAAATAGTCCGGAGATCCGGAATCCTTCCATCTGCGCCTATCGGTTACCTGACGACGTCGTCTGTCCAGAGAAGCGCACGCTTTTCCTTTGCCGTGACTCTCGGCTATCCGACGCTTCACAACCGAAGACCAGTCCTGGGAGAACACAGACCTCTTCCCGGGTCAGTCACTCAAGATTGACCTGTTAACCTACTACCCAAGTATCAGGTGTTGAATGAGTAGAAATCACCGTTTTGAACAACTTTTTCCTCTTTTGGAGGGGCGTTTAGGAGATTTGAAGGTCAACTTTGTTTTTTTAAAGGGAATGCTCCATTTTTTTTACAGCGGTTCGAAAACTCAACCGATAATATTGATCTTTCAACGAGAGCTTATGCGGATCAAATTTTTTTTAATATCTCGTTAATTATTAACTTTAGAACATAAAATGTTTAACACTTTTCTATTTGGGAATTAATAAACTATCGAACAGCCGTAAAAAATATGGGGCATTCCATTTAAAAAAATAAAGTTGACATTCAAATCTCCGAAACGCTTCACTTATAAAGAAGTCGTATACACACCATGTCATGTCCCTCTTTTGTACAAAGCATAATATACAGGGTGTCCCAGAACTATCGGAAGAGCCGAAGAGGGGCGATAGCTGAGGTGATTCTGAACACCTTTTTCCCTTGCGAAAATGTTGTTCGAGGCTTCGTTTTTAAATGGTTAACGAAAAACATTGACTAATCAGAGCGCGCATAGTGATGGCGCTCGACGCGTCGTGATAGGTAGTGACATTAGACCGTCGCCCCGAACAGGACGCGCTGGTATAGCACGAAGAAAAAGTTAACGTCGAATTATTCATTATTTTTGAATGGAAATTAACTAAAACACAAACGAAATCAACTTGTCGTTATCAGTTGAACAAAAAGGAATTAGAATCGACTGACTAACGAGTCTATCAAGTACGAAGTATTTTACATTTTAATCAATTCACCAACAATTGGAATTAGTCTTACCTGTTTCTCCAGAAATGAACCTGCTTCGACGAGAATGGGTCACTGTCATTTTACCGATCATTAGAAAACGTAACACGAACTACACAACAGCTGGTGTTATAATCGGGTCAACGAACTCATTGCACTTGACACAGCTTACTCCTTGAACGATAACCGTCACTGGATCATTCTACCGATCCAGATCATTCGAAAACGTAGCACAACAACTGATGTTCCACGGCCAGGTCGGTCATCTCACTTCACTTCCCGAATTTTACTTTACTGCACGACCGCTGTCACTTCTGTGAGGATGTAACGCAACCTTCAGCAAAAATTTTAAAGGGTGATTCTACAGGCCAAAACAAGGCGAAAATGAAGAATGACAATTTTGCATTTGAGGCTTTGTTAATAAGATACCGGTTTTTGAAAAAATGGGCAGCTGTGTTCAGTGGCAGTCATTCGCTACACGGAAGAGAAACTGTTGGATTTCGGGTAAACGAAATCGAGTACAACACTTAATTTTTGCAGAGAGGTTTTATTCACAAGAATAAGACGTGCGGAGTGTGAGTATCAACCCGACAGTGACAGACTGTGTCTCTAATGCTGTATCTAATTCTTCTCTCTAAAATATCGTCCGGCATATATACAGGGTGTAACGTAAAAGGTGTAGGAGCCGGAAATGGGGGATTCCTGAGGCGAAACTGAACAACTTTTTCCTTTGCCAAAATGTCGGCTGAGGCTTTGTTTTTGAATTGTTAACGAAAAACACTGGCCATTCAGAGCGCGCGTAGAGCCCGCGCTCAGGGACGGTCCACGGCGCATCGTGCTAGGTAGCGATGTTCGACCGGCGCCCCGAATAGTACGCGCCGGTATAGCACGAAGCAAAAGTTAACATCGAATTATTCATTATTAATTAAAATATAAATGAAATTAATTTGCCGTTATCAATTGAAGAAAAAAGTATTAGAACGGACTGACTAACGTGCCTATCCAGTACAACGTACGTTAAATTTTAAACAATTCGCCAACAACTAAAATTAGACTTACCCGTTTCTCCAAAAATGAACCTGCTTCGACGAAAATAGGTCACTGTGTCATCCTACCGATCCTGACCATTGCAAGTAGGTATCCCGTAGTGCAAGACAGCTGATGTTACGGCCAGGTCAGCGAACTCACTTTATTTGACAAAACCTACTACCTGCACGGCAACTATCACTGGGTTATTCTACCGATCCTGGCCACTCGAAGAACAAACACATGGTGCACAAGAGCCGATGTCTCGGTTGGAACAGTGAAAGAACTTCGTTACACAAAATCTCCATCATTGCACGATCACTGTCACTTTGCTCTTCAAGATTTGAATTTACGAAATAAGTTGTTCCCACGTATGAATAATTGGTTGCCCCGAAAGGGGCCGATTGTTTTTAACTATGAAGGGGCTGGATACAGCCGCTGCTATTACCGAATACACTTTTCCACGTTCGGCAATTTCGTTGTCTTGTTCCCGAGCAAGTAGTAATTGACAAGCTTTGCGTTTTAGAAGTTAACTCTTATTTTATTGAAAGTAAAAACAGCAATTGCAGTACCGGAGAGATCTTTACTGCTGGGCATTCGGACTAATTCTGTCTTGAGAAATTGTGACGCGCTTTGCAACGGTGGACAAGGGGCTGTTCGAAGAATGTTATAAGGGAGAGTTACGGGTCGTCGCGGGGAGCGCGCTTTATGGTGAAAAGGCCCTTGAGGCCCACGTGCTGGCCAGCAGAGTTTTTCGGTTCCCAGGAAACTCGGCCGTGATGAACTTAGCGAAGACATTTTCCAGTCGCCGGAAAAGGTATAGCATTACAAAGGATGTAGTAAAAGACATCTAACAGTGTCTTGAACTGTCCGCAGCGCTTTCTCAGCGACTAGAAAGTGTCTTCATTAAATTCGCCACGGCCGTGGTTCCTGGGAACCGAAAAACTCTGCTGGCCAGCACGTGGGCCTCAAGGGCCTTTTCACCATAAAGCGCGCTCCCCGCGACGACCCGTAACTCTCCCTTATAACATTCTTCGAACAGCCCCTTGTCCACCGTTGCAAAGCGCGTCACAATTTCTCAAGACAGAATTAGTCCGAATGCCCAGCAGTAAAGATCTCTCCGGTACTGCAATTGCTGTTTTTACTTTCAATAAAATAAGAGTTAACTTCTAAAACGCAAAGCTTGTCAATTACTACTTGCTCGGGAACAAGACAACGAAATTGCCGAACGTGGAAAAGTGTATTCGGTAATAGCAGCGGCTGTATCCAGCCCCTTCATAGTTAAAAACAATCGGCCCCTTTCGGGGCAACCAATTATTCATACGTGGGAACAACTTATTTCGTAAATTCAAATCTTGAAGAGCAAAGTGACAGTGATCGTGCAATGATGGAGATTTTGTGTAACGAAGTTCTTTCACTGTTCCAACCGAGACATCGGCTCTTGTGCACCATGTGTTTGTTCTTCGAGTGGCCAGGATCGGTAGAATAACCCAGTGATAGTTGCCGTGCAGGTAGTAGGTTTTGTCAAATAAAGTGAGTTCGCTGACCTGGCCGTAACATCAGCTGTCTTGCACTACGGGATACCTACTTGCAATGGTCAGGATCGGTAGGATGACACAGTGACCTATTTTCGTCGAAGCAGGTTCATTTTTGGAGAAACGGGTAAGTCTAATTTTAGTTGTTGGCGAATTGTTTAAAATTTAACGTACGTTGTACTGGATAGACACGTTAGTTAGTCCGTTCTAATACTTTTTTCTTCAATTGATAACGGCAAATTAATTTCATTTATATTTTAATTAATAATGAATAATTCGATGTTAACTTTTGCTTCGTGCTATACCGGCGCGTACTATTCGGGGCGCCGGTCGAACATCGCTACCTAGCACGATGCGCCGTGGACCGTCCCTGAGCGCGGGCTCTACGCGCGCTCTGAATGGCCAGTGTTTTTCGTTAACAATTCAAAAACAAAGCCTCAGCCGACATTTTGGCAAAGGAAAAAGTTGTTCAGTTTCGCCTCAGAAACCCCCCATTTCCGGCTCCTACACCTTTTACGTTACACCCTGTATATGGTCGTTTTTGATGGAGGGGAGACCGACCTTAGCCCTCGCTGAGCCATCTTGACCAACACAGATTCTGACCCTTAGTACTGTTTGAATATTTCTTATCTATCGCTATTTATTGTAGTTAAGGTAGGATCCGCGGGCCTTACATCTTATCGATGACTCAGGGGTAGTGTCATGCTGATGATCCAGGGGTCGATCATCCAACACCTCCCCCCATTAGGATTGAAGATTGTCAAAATAGAAGAATCTTCAATTTTTCAACGTATTATAGTATTCTTAATCCTACAAGACATTTTAATGTTGGTATGTATATACAGAAATAGTAGAGTGAGTTGATAAGAGAATATCCAGGATACAATAATAAACAAGAACTAATAAATAAATCTAGTAAACAAACGAATGGAATATATAACGAATACAATGATGGATAGGTAGCAGCTTCACATTGGTGTGGTGCTTCTACGTGCTAAATTTCTACCACGGTTGGTTGTTGGTTGGACGTCTTCTTGTTCACTGATACTATGTATGATTCGGGCGACTTCCCGATTGTTGTCATAGGCCACCATTTCTTGTGTGTTACTGCTATGTTCCGAGTGTACGTCGGAATGGAAATTGCAGTGCACGAAGTTCTTAATTATTGGTGATAGGGTTTCACCATTAGAGTTTCCCGTAAAACAGCAAATTCGTTTTAGGAGATTCGGGCATCCGAAACAGCGGCTACAGTTCAAACAGATTATGAAGAGGAGTATTGTTCCGAGGAAGGATAGGATCATAGTGTACCATTTAGTGTGTTGCACTATGAATGGTTGGTTGATTTTATCAGTCACTATTTGTTCGAATTCCTCCAGCTTCTTGTTGGCATACCTCAGTTCTGAGAGGTTTATGTTTGTTAACCTGATTGGAGTTAACTGGATTGGGATCGTCTTGTTAAACCTTCGTGTATGGAGGCAGCAATCGTCGGTCGTGATGTCGAGTTTAGGAACATAGTGTGATATGTTCTGGCTCACATTGCTGGTTGTTTCCAACACGAAGAAATCGGTATATCCTTTACAGGATGGTTCCAATTGAAGAATCCCGGTTTGTTCCAGTACGAGGTCCTCCATGTGGTTGGATAGATTGTCGCAGATCAGTGTTACCGTAATGGGCTTCTGAAGTATGTATATCCACTGATTGTTCTTGATATACTTCCAGGTTTCCACTTCGGCCTTGAAGGTTCTAGTTCGAAAATCTTCCGCGATGCATTTCAGCTGCGGGAACAGGAGTTGTGTCTCGCATGTGCGCTGATCGGTCCTCCTGTTTATGTGTATTCCGCGACAGATGAAGTGCTGGTCCAGATACTCATTACAATCCGTTAAGTCTTTGAGGAGAGTGGAATAGGTTTTAGGTTTAGATAGTAAGAGGAAGGGTTGTTTAGGCTCGATGTAGGAGAAGATGCTACTGGAATTGTGTTGCATGGGAAGAGGAATTAATTCGTAAATATTGAATAAGTTTTTGTTAACTAAGGGGATTTTTATTGCAAGCACAACTAACTCGTCATTCGATACTACCTGCAACTCTAGGATCTTATAGTATAGGTGAATGTTATTGTAATCTAGGTGAATTGCTAACTCATGATGGCCTTCGTATTTTGATAGTTCATCGAACAAGATTTTCGGTGTAAGTATTTGCGGTGATAATGTCTGCCCAGATTTATAAAATTAATATATCGATCATATTCACTTGACAACCTAGTAGTGAAAGAAGAAAGGGTCATTATATGTTGTATTATGGTGGTTTGTAATCTTATTTCGTCTAAATGTTGACTAGTTTCCGAGGATAGTTTATTTATCAATTCTATATTTTTATTTAAACGGTTTTCGTTAAGTTTTAAAGAGGCTACTAAATTGTTGAAATTTTTTATTGTACTGGAGATCACTTGTATTTGCGATTTTAGAAGAGTTTGCGTTTGTTTGTTGTCGCCTATTAAGGTGTCTATACTATCAGTATAGTATTGAGCATCATCGGCATCTGGAGTGCCGAACAACCAATTAAGGGCATACGATACGCTATTAATTAGTCCGCGACGGTTCCGTGATTGTAAATTTTGACCAGATACTATATTTCGTCTTTCGCAATTATATCGGAGAGCTGGTCTTTTATTACTGTTAGCGTTTGTTCGTAGTGAAAGGCGGTATATAGTAACTATGTTTTGTTGATTCCTTTGATGCTAGTGTACAGAGATCCTGTGATTGACGAAAATATTCTTTTGCTTTTCCAAGTGCTTGGTTCAAATGAGTGAAATTTACATAACTTAATAATGTTAACTTGTTGTTGGAGATCTTAGCTTCGCCTAAATTGTTATAAAATAAACCGCTCGTTTCTTTGTATGGGGTATTAGTGTAAGGATGGGCCGTTACACAAGAAAGGAATAGGATGGGAATGACTAACGCCTTAATTTCCATCTGTAACAAGGTGTTTCAACGGGTTAGTGTGGTACTTTTTCTTTCGTGCGCCAATTTGAATTTCTACTGTTTTATTTTGGAAGACTCTTGTTATTTTGTAAGGACTCTTGAAGTTTGGGCATAGTTTTTTAGATAAGTGACTTTTTCCTTGTTTGTTGTAAATGTATACTAGATCGCCTGCTTTGAATTCTTTAGGATTAGTTCTTTTGTCGTATTTTCTTTGCTCTTATTCTTAGAATTTATTATATTTTCCCTCGCGATTTTAAATGACGTATTGAGTCTGTGCCGTAGTGATTCTATGTAATCGTCATATGACCTATGTAGGTATAACGGAATTTGGGTTCCTGAATAATTGATGATGGCAAATATGCTTTAAAACCAAATAGTAATTCATATGGTGTGAAATTAGTTGTTTTGTGTTTTGACGTGTTGTAGCTGAACATAGCAAACGGTAGGTATTCATCCCAATCGGTTTGACCTGGTTTTACGTAATGTTTCAGGTAGTCCTTTAGGGTTAGATGAGATCGTTCTAAAGCTCCGTTCGTCTGAGGATGGTATGGTGTGGTTGATAAATGTTTAGTTTTAAACAGTTTAATTAGGTCTTTCATTAGATTGGACATAAAATCGGCACCTTGGTCTGATAATATGGTTTTCGGAATTCCAAAAGATGTAATGGTCTTAGTTAAAGTTTTCGCTATTGTCAAAGATTCGTGATTGGGTATTGCTTGTGCGAAACTAAATTTTGTTAAATCATCTTGCATTGTTAGGATATACTTATTACCACTTTCGGTTAATGGTAATGGTCCTACTATGTCTATAGCTAATCTTTCAAAGGGTTGTTCTGACGTAGTGGTAATTTCCATGGGTTGCCTTGTTGGCTTAAAATTGGTTTTGTTAATTTGGCAAGATGGGCATGACCTGACATAATTTCTGATATCTGTTTTCATTGATTCCCAGTGATAACGTTGCTTGATTTTGGAGTAGGTTTTATTGAATCCGTAGTGTCCTGAAAGTTTACTGTCATGGTTCTCCTTTAATATTTCTTTAATTTGTTCTGGAGATTGCGGTACTATTTTGTTGTCTTCATAGATCAAAATTTCGTTCTTTGTAAATACGAATTTTAATAATTTGGATAAGTGTATTAAATTTATATTGTGTTTCCTTTCCGGAGGGATTAAAATGAATTTCTTGTCCTTAATATGGTATCTAACGTTAACCAGACATTCGAATAGATTCTTGGATTCTATTTTATCAGGATATATGTCAGTCGGAAATAAGATGTAAATGATTTGTCCTTGGCTTTCTAATTTGCAAACGCCATTTGCCTCAGGTATTATTTTGTTAGCGTCGAATTTAGAGAAAATATATTTAGAGTATTGGTTCTTTTTGTTCAAATCTTGAGACCAAAATAGCAAAATGGGATCTTTTAGTGTTTTCAATGGTGAACTTAGTTTTTCGAATGCGACTATCTCGTGATTCTTGTTTTCAAACTCTATAAGATCTTGGTACGACCTGACATTTTTAATTGTTATGTTGATCTCTGTTTGTGATTCTGCCGGCAATCTGGATAACCCATCTGCATTTGAATTGATTCTGCCTGGTTTGTATTTAATTTGATATTGGTATTCTTCGAGTCTTAGGCGTCATCTGACTAATCTAGAAGAAGGATTTTGGCAATTAAATAACCATTGTAACGGACGATGGTCGGTGTAGATGGTGAATTCTCGGCCATATAAATAAGGTCTAAAATGTTCTACTGCACTAACTATTGCTAGCAATTCCTTTTCGATAGTCGAGTAATTTTGTTCGGCTTTGTTAGGGTACGGGAATAGTACGCGATAGGTAAGTCTGCATCGTCCTTTAATTGCGACAGTACTCCACCGATGCCTACATTGGAAGCATCAGTTGTTAAGATGAATTGTTTGGAGAAATCAGGATATTGAAGGATTGGTTTGTCAATTAGTTTTTCTTTTAGGGTGTCGAATGCTTGTTCTTGTGCGTTGTCCAGGTAAAAGTAGCGTCTTTCTTTAATAATTCAGTCAAGGGCTTCGCGATGGTAGAGAAGTTTTTAACAAATTTCCTATAATAGCCTACGAGACCAAGGAACATCTGCATTTCTTTCGGATTTCTGGGTTTCATAGTGCGTTGAATGCAATCTATTTTATTTGGATTGGATGCCACGCCCTTGTCAGATATTGTTCCGTCGCACGGAACAATGCGCGTGGAAATTTTGGTACGGTTTATGGTACGCACCGCGGAAAAAAGATTATTTTTGAGGGAGAGAATTTCGCTCGTTTATTTACAATTTATTTCACGTGCGGGCAAAACGTTGCCACTTAAATTACTCTCGCCATCCTCAATAATCGACAATTACCATAAACCTGAATTTCCAAAGGGTCCCGACCATATTGTAACGGTATGCGACGCCGACTCGCGGGACCTAGAGGAATTTCCCACCGCGGCCAAAACTTCCAGAACCCTCGCGGTTCCAGGTATCGCCCCACTTCTTCCGGGAAATACCGCGCTTCGGGCGTACCGGATGAGTGGTGGACCTGGTACCTGTATGCTGATTGGCAAAAATTACCGTTTCGTTTTGACCAATCAGCGTACACAAGGAAGGAAGTCGTCGACGGACTTCCTTCCAACGAAAGAACTTCTTCGACACGCGAGGAGTCAAGATCGAACGCGATCAAAAGAACGACTCCGAGTTCCGACGAGTCAAGATCGAACACGATCAAAAGAACGACTCCGAGTTCCGACGAGTCAAGATCGAACGCGATCAAAAGAACGACTTCGAGTTCCGACGAGTCAAGATCGAACGCGATCAAAAGAACTACTTCGAGTTCCGACAAGTCAAGATCGAACGCGATCACGAGAACTACTTCGAGTTCCGACAAGTAAAGATCGAACGCGATGACACGACATTATCACCCGAGAGCATCTTCGGCTCAAATTGGAAACGCCAGAGGTCTATTCGACGCGGGACCTAATTCTACCACTGGAATCGGCAGCACTTCGCTCACCTTTAAACAACTGCTCAATATTAATTTGGCGGGCAGTGTCGCGAGTAAACGTTGCGCCCCTAAAGGTATGCAGGGACTTACACCCCCTGGTAGGACTAATCCACGCAGCGGCGCTCGCGACGTATCGTGTTCGACAACGACGAGGCACGATATAATTCAGATATAACATGTCCTAAATATTCGCACGATTTCTTAAGAAACTCGCACTTATCCGGTTGCAGCTTCCAGTTGTTTTCTCTGAGCCTCGAAAATACATTTAATAGTTTCCTATTGTGGTCTTCTAAATTAGATCCGTATAAGACAACGTCATCTAGGTAGACAAAGCATTGCTTGTTAGTCAGCCCTGTCAGAACGTTGTTCATCATCCTTTGGAAAGAGGAAGGTGCGTTCTTCAATCCGAATGGCATGCGCGTAAATTCGTAATGTCCATTTGGAGTGGAAAAGGCAGTCTTGGGAGCATGGTCGGGATTCATGGGGATTTGATGGAACCCGCTCGCTAGATCTAAGGTTGTAAAATATTGTGAATGACCTAGTTGATCTAAGATATCTTCAATATTTGGAAGCGGATACGCGTCTCCTATTGTCTTTTCGTTGAGCTTCCTATAATCTATCACAATGCGCCATTTGCGTTCTCCGGAAGCATCCAATTTTTTGGGAACAATCCAGAGGGGACTTGACCAAGGGCTAGTTGACGGTTTGATAATACCTTGGTCGAGCATTTTTCCGATCTGTTTATCAACCTCGGCTTTGTGTATTTGGGGATATCGATAGCTTTTAGCATGAATCGGGACGTCATCTGTCGTTGGGATATCATGAGTCGTTGCAGAAGTTCGGCTCAATAAGTCAGTAGGCAAATGGAAGATATCGTTCAATTCTGTGCAAATTTGAGATATTGCGAGCCGTTCTTCACCGTTTAAATGATCGAGTCTGAGATTGTGGTTCAATACGCGTAATCTATTTGGAAGTTCATTGTTTGATCTATCCGAAGCAAAGCTGTATACATGTGACTCATTTGGAAGGGGTTCAACATACATTTCGGGAATTGAAATGACCTGGACTTCGGTGGAAGTATTAACGATTGTGAGAATTGCGTTATTGTACTCATCGACTCGGACAATGGCATTCGGTATTAGCAGTGCCTTATTCTCATTTTGAGGGAATATTATTCCTTCTCTAACATTGTATGGGTTAAGGACTTTGATTGGAACGACCGTTTCGGTACGTGGATTGATTCTGGCAGTTGAGTTTGAACGTTGTGGCGTATTTTGAAGCAAAGGGATTTGAAAAGGGAAAGATCTTAAGGAAATGGTGTGAGTGTCATAATTGATAATAGCTTTTCGGGATTGTAGAAAATCGTCGCCTAGTAATCCGTCGAAGCTTACGTTTGTTGGGGCATCCACAATTTGGAATTTAGCCGTGATCTTGCTTGTGTGAATTTTAAGCTCGATCTCGGTTTCGCTACATGTCGCGACTGGTGCGTTCGGCGTTACTCCGTTTAATATTATAGGGACGTCATTATTAAGGATGAAATTAGTAATCCTAGACGCTTTAATCAAAGAGACAGAGGCGCCCGTATCGATTAAGAATTTTAAGATATTGTCGTTGGAATTAGAATTCTTTGATTCGAAGAAGATGTATTTTAAGTCGTTTGAGTCTAGAACTGATGAAATCGTTACACTCTGAAATTGTTGAATTCTACTGTCGCTTGTTCTATGGATATTGGTGGTTTCAAACGATGGGTTGTCGACCGAAAACCCTGCTGTTGGGAGGTTAGACTTCTGTTATCGAAGAAGTCATATTGTTTTTGACTGACGCTGAATGAGTGTTGCTGATTTGAGTTAAAAGAAGAATGCTGGCGTTGACTCTGGTTGTCTTGATTACTGTTAACCGGATTTAGACGTTGGTTTTGTCGGTTCATGTTATTGTAATTGTTATTCTGACTATTATTATACTGGCGCTTCCTGCACTCCTCTATGGTGTGCCCCAAATTTTTACAATACCGACACTGCTTAGTCTGACGTGTCGGAGGTTGGAAATTGGGGACTGTAGTTGGGATTTGATTGATAATTGTTATTCTGACTATTATTATACTGGCGCTTCCTGCACTCCTCTATGGTGTACCCCAAATTTTTACAATACCGACACTGCTTAGTCTGACGTGTCGGAGGTTGGAAATTGGGGACTGTAGTTGGGATTTGATTGAAGTTAATAGATATAAAATATCGTCCGGCATATACAGGGTGTAATGCAACCCTCTGCAAATATTTTAAGGGGTGATTCTACAGGCCAAAATAAAGCGAAAATCAAGAATGAAAATTTTGCATTTGGGGCTTTGTTAATAAGATACCGATGTTTAAAAAAACGCGGTGAAGACGCTTGCCGGTAGGCAATTTGACGGACAGCGGCTCGAGTCCGGCAGCTGCGTTCAGTGGTAGTCATTCGCTACATGCAAGAGAAACCATGACCTACCGCACCGCGTAATCTGACACCCAAAAGGCACACGTTTTAAGATGTACAGCATTCAACCTGCTTACTTGTAAAAATCCACATGGGCATATGAAAACCCACCCAATGGGATTATCAAGTAAAGAGGGTGATGGCCTTCAGTCAACAATTTTCTTCTCAAAAACCAAATACACATGCACCACGATTGTCACGGCCGCGAATGTTTATGCGTACACGCGACTGTCCCATCAGCGAGTGTCCACGATTTGCACTAAACTTATTATTCCAGGAGATGTTCCTCGCGTCCACCATCCGCTTGAAGATAGTGGTTCAACTCTTTCACGCAAGTCGTGTCACAATTTCCGAAAGTCTGTTATTATTGTCAGAGGACATTATCATGTTAGCGTATTTCGCAAATGTACACGAACCTTTGGACATCTGGTACCACTATCACCGCACATAATCAATTGCAAGAAAAAGTAGTTTTAAGATTGGCATTATGTATCTAGAAATTGAAATAATCAAGTTCTAAGAACCAAACTAAATTAAAAAACGAAAGTAATAACAATTGAAATAAACGCAATATTAAATACTAGAACTTAAAGTACAACTGGAATGTTTAAACCGTTCCGTATTCAACGTCGTACAAGCAGCAACTGTCTCGATCGTCTAGAAATAACGATCACCGATGCGTGCCGAATCGTCGCGAGTCGTATCTACGGAAAGTGTTTGGAAGTATTTGTTATTCTTTCGGCCGTAGAAAGGGGCAACAGTGTTGCCCTATCGACGACTCGTGACGATTCGGCATGCATCGGTTGACCATTATTTCTAGACGATCGAGGCAGTTGCTGTTTGTACGCTGTTGAATACGGAATGGTTTGAACATTCCAGTTGTACTTTGAATTTTAGTATTCGGCATAGATTTAATATTGCATTTAGTTCTATTGTTATTACTCTCGATTTTTAATTAAGTCTAATTCTTAGAACTTGATTATTTCAATTTCTAGATACGCAATCTCTATTTTAAAGCTACTTTTTGTTACAATCGGTTACGTGCGGTGATAGTAGTGGTGCCAAGTGTCCGAAGGGTCGTGTACAGTTGCGGAATACGACTACATGATGATGTTCTCTGACAATAATAACAGACTTCCGAAAACTGTGACACGATTTGCGTCAGAGATTGAAACACTGCATTCAAGCGAGTGGTGGATACGAGGAACATCTCCTGGAATAATAAGTTTAGTGCAAATCTTGGAATCGTGATCTTCGTGTGCTGCAAGTTTCTGTCTTAAAGGGTGTATTGTGAACCATCGCGGACGGGACAATCGCGTGTACGCATAGACACTTGCGGACGGAACAATCGCAGTGCATGTGTATTTGGTTTTTGAGAAGAAAATTATGGATTGAAGGCCATCACCCTCTTTACTTGATAATCCCATTGGGTGGGTTTTGATATGCCCATGTGGATTTTTACAAGTAAGCAGGTTGAATGCTGTACATCGTAACACGTGTGCCTTTTGGGTGTCAGATTACGCGGTGCGGTAGGTCATGGTTTCTCTTCCATGTAGCGAATGACTACCACTGAACGCAGCTGCCGGACTCGAGTTGCTGCCCGTCAAATTGCCTACCGGCAGGCGTTTTCACTGCGTTTTTTTAAACATCGGTATCTTATTAACAAAGCCCCAAATGCAAAATTTTCATTCGTGATTTTCGCTTTATTTTGGCCTGTAGAATCACCCCTTAAAATATTTGCAGTGGGTTGCGTTACACCCTGTATACATTTTTGTGCATCAATTGATACATATTCGTATTTTGTTTAACAAAGTATAGGGAGCTTTAGATCGAAAATTGACTAGTTTAGGAGCTATGATTTTCAAATTGTCTACCGGCAGGTGTTTTCACCGCGGTTTTTAAAACATCGGTATCTCGTAAACAAAGCCTGAAACGGAAAATTGTCACTCTTGATTTTTGTTTTATTTTGGCCTGTAGAATCACCCCTTAAAATATTTGCAGAGTGTTGCGTTACACCCTGTATATTTTTGTTTAAGAAATTGAGACGCCCTTGACCTTTTATTGAATAGAAATTATTTTATTAACTTTTACTATTAGAATTTTTTGCCAAGTGATTATTGTCTAAATTTTGTTAAAAAAGTTTTTTTATTGGTATGGGGGAAATGCCTGAAATATCGTAGCTCTCATATCGAATATTTAGGTGTTTGGGACAAAAACATAACTTCGCATCTGTGTGATATTTTTTCTTTATTTTTATTTAATTAGAATAAAAGATATATAAAAAACAACTTCTTATCTTTTAAATGTACACGGAGAGACTGTTTATTATATTAATTCCGATTCCGATTCGGAGCAGATATCGGTATTTGCATTGGACGTGTCTTGTATTAATAAATATTTTTTTGTGTCTGGAGTGTTCCCGTCTTTTTTTATTTTACTGCGGCATTTTCTGTACTTTAACAATATTGGATCGGAATTGATCAGAAACAAATTCATCAAATCTTGGTTGGAAGTTTCTCTAGCATTTTTACGAGTATGGTGTTCCCACATTTACCGTAATTCCTTATGTCTGGCCGCTAATGATTCTTTAGACATTTTACCTATAGATATCATAAAATTTGAAATAATGTCTGTACCATGCAATAACTATTTATACATGGTAACAGACATATTACACCATTTGTAATTGGATATATATTGTTTTAATTTCTTCTAAGAGCACTTTAAATTCTATTTCATTTATCTTTTCGCCACTTGTAATAACTAATAAAGCGATGCCTAATTTTTGTATTAAATTATAGTCTACACCTGTTATATTGGCACTTGTTACAGGATCATTGAAGAATCTGCGAGCGGTATTTCCATCGTTTGTGGTTCCGTATCCAGGTTTAGGGATGTCTATTAATAGCCCCATTCTTTGCTTAAATTGTTCATAAATCTTCCTTTTGTTTTCTATGTATATGTATAAACAAGAATGAGTTGGACATAACCTATTGACAGAAGATACTACGCAAATATGATAATGGCGTTCCAATAAAAGTATTGTCATTGTCATATATTTTTGATTTTTATTTAGAAATTAAAATCAGCGGATTCATTTATTTTATGCAGTAAGGGTACATCTGTGCTGGCCTCAGCCACGTGCCTATTTTGCCTACTGTAAAACACGGCCCTGCTTACTCTCCTTTCCCCTACTATAGTAAACAAAAGAGAGCATTTGATGTAAGGGGCTGTTTGTCGTAATATTCTTTATAGAGTTCTTACCATTTAAGAAAATATGTCTAACTTAATGTTTGGAATGCTATTTTTCCTTTCCGTTGTAGAAGAATTTCGTTCGCACTTGTTTCTTGTTTTTAAATGGAATAAAAGATACTTATTATATGATAAGTCTAATGTGTTAAGAAATCTGCATAATTTTTATGGTTTTATTTATATTACATTTATTTCGTTTATAAGCATAAACATAAAGGTTGTGCACATAACTATAGGATGTCCGTGGTAATACTTGACGACTGACCGCCGCGGCCCTTTCGTGCAGAATTAAGTACATTCGCGTTTCACTTTACTTTTTGCTTTTATTCAGAAAAAGGATAATTAGTTTGTTATTATAACTCAATAACTAATAGACACGACGGCAGTAAGACTCGAGAGGATTAAAACAATTTGAAAACGAACCATAGTAGGGACAGAATCGCGCAAATCCTGAATACTTTGTCGATCCGTTTCATCCTGAAAATACAATCAGATATGTTTTTATAAGTACAGAACCAAGGGCGGCGCATGCACTGTAGTACAAATTTTAGAAATTACCTGTTGAAATGTCGTTTAGTGGCCTCTGTTCGAGTTATGTCCTCCTTCAGAAGGTAACGTTTTACTGCATGCGCGGAATCCCTGATCAAGAAAAACTCAAATAAGATTCCCCTAATTTGTATTCTGAGTCTTCAAAGCAACCAAGATTTCATTCGTTTACAAGCTATTTTGGCCGCCTAACGCAACGTTTTGTCGTACTGTTATTCTGGCAAACTTTCGTTACTTACCGGAAGTATGACTCATTGAGGAAATTAAAACAATCATAGCCGAATGTTTCTTGCTCTGCTGGTGCAATCGCCATCCTCAAAGTATTCAAAATTTTGTAATTGCGGAAGGACCAGTTATGAATCATAAAATGGCTCATTTGCATGTTGCCGATGTGAACCTTCTTCTGGATATTTAGGAGCCTGCGTTAAGACTCAAATCACACTTGACTATATTGGTAAACAGAGGGTAGGAAGAGGACCGCATTCAGACAACATGGTGATGTTAGGGGCATGCTTACATAGGTTGCCGTCCCATTAATTTTAAGGCAGCGTCAATGATTAAAGCTGGTAGCACGTGAAGTATTAATACCAATAAGCGGTAGACGAGGCGATTACCCGTTACAATCACTCGGGGGTACCAAATTGTTCCTTCAAATGGTGCCTTTTTGCTTATGCTTACTCCAGATGCAATCGCTTCTTTGTTAGTCATGCGAGATAAGTTGCAAGAGCTTCCGTTGTAAATGTGAACGCTTGGATTCTCGGTTACCCTAAAAGCATTCGAAGCGCGGAGAGTTTACAACCTCGTACGATTAAACTACGTTACAACTGTCATACGTTTGTAATCCTCTTCTCCATGCAATGATCAGCATAACCTTAATGATTATGTCAGCGGGAATGTAATCCGCGCGTGTATTCGGTACTGTGTATATGACCCGCAGTGCTCCTTTTCCGCTGTTAACCATTATTCCTATAGGACCGTTGAAGTTGACTGTCCAACCGCGTATCGGCTCTTTAAGTGGCGGTGTCACTGTAGCAAAGGCAACAGCCTTCATCTTATACATGTTTCCCTCATGATTCTACAATAGGTAGAAGTGTGCGGATATTCGAGGTTGCAGGTTCGGTAGAGGCTGAAAAATTTCAGACAGGATCGTGCGGATCTCGGGACACCTGGATAGCCCGGCATCCAGATAGTTTCTTGGATTAGGCTGGTTATTGCACCCAAGTTTGAATTCCTGTCGTTCTTATCATCTGAGTTGTGCCACGGGCACGGTGAATTATGAAAGTGTGCTAGACGCCCTGTGTTTGTTTGCGATTATAAATTGTTAGTTCTTATTACGGTTATTAATTACGGTGTACTATAAAGGTGTGCCGACCGAAGCCCTATCTCCCATTGCTTGTTTATGACGATTAGCTGGCAGTTCCTCTAGCCACCACAAGCGACGGATTGTTTGAAAGACATGTACGTACATATGCGTAGCGTTCAAGGCTGTGTTCGTGATGCTGCACGTGGTAACCAGCGATATCGACGCCTGCATTGGGCTGCATATGCCCGTCTATCTTGACACAATCTATCGACCGCCACAAGAATTAAAGATTAATAACCACAAGTAAACGCAGGGTGCTTGGCACATCTTTATAATACGCCGTGGTCATGGGTCCCAAAACATTCGGGGTCCCGAGCTGTCCAAGTGTCTGGGGATTAGCTCGATGTCGGACGAATTTTTCTGCCACGCCCCAAACCTCGGGTACCGGGAACTTGAGCGGAACTGCACACCTCTAACTGTAGGAAGATGAGACGATGGCTAGTGAGACGACACAAGGGCAAGGAGGGAACGCCGCTTGGCTCGTCAGGAGACACATCTGGCTCTGTTGTAGACCGCCAATGTAGATTATTATAGGTACACACACTGAGGTGTTGACGCTGTTTCTTTACTGCTCTTTAGATATTTATTGCTCGTGGCTGCTAACCTAGCATCTGATTTTGGAGGGGCAAGGAGCGAGACCTATTTGTTTTGCCTGTCCTCACTCCAAACTCATCTTACCCCTCAGATATCTAGTTACCAGCCACGAACAGTACATACAATTCTGTTTCAATGGGTCTCAATATGTACCACTAGCTCTCTTCACCGTGCGATGTGACATGTGTTGGGATCGTTTTAGCCAATGACGAAAATTCTGTGTACTGGAACGTTTAAGCTTCGAACAGATCCGAATTCCTTTGCCTAGCCATCTTCTCTTTTCGCAATAGTACATTGCTATTCATCCTATAGGGTGGTTCGCTCGCTAATACACTCGAAGGAAGTAGGGGCTGAAGGCGTTGCAAGCAGAACTCCCAGCGGTATGTCGTGTCAGAATGCATTTAGCGTTAAGCCACGTCCAAACTACTGTTACGTCATGCTTTTTCACGTGCCTATCGCGTTGGATAGAGAGAAATGCAAGCACTGCTCATGATGTTCTGTCCTATGTTATTCAACGCGATAAGTACGGGAAAAAGCGCGACCTTAAGGTCGCGGTATCTTTACCTTTGAGTTCACTGGCGAGCGAATCACCCAGTTATCAGATGTGATAGTACCTATCGTTGGTCGAAGTATGGTGCAGGGTAATCGCTTGGAATAATCTTCTATTACCTGTTCCGCCAATCGCTTGCTAAAAGTGTATGTGTTTGGCATGCAACCCAAATATCTGTAATACAAACGGTAGTTTGTGTTTTAAGGAGAGGCAAAAAGGGAGGAAGAGATCGAAACTCACATGGGAGTAAACGTTCTCATGGTACCTTCGTCCAAGGTTTCTACCATTTGAATTGCACTTTTCCAGTCGGTTAGCGGTGGATAAATGGTCTCCTCGACTACTGGCTTGTCAGCCTGCGCGTACGCGGTGCTTACGTACACCAATGCCTGGACGCGGAAACAATATCTCCTTTTATCTTGTAAATCGTTGACATATGTTAGAAAAAGTGAACAGCCAGCAGAATACAATAGTAACATTTCCCACATTGTCTCCCCCTTCGGAACTGACACTGAACAATTTGCGTAGAACAGACACTGCCCCTCAAGTCTCAGGATACGTATTTCTAGTTGTTAATAGGTCGTGAAACAGAAGGATGGAATGTCTTAAGACTTAGGATAACATAGGAGTAGGAATAACTTATACATAGACGTAGGTATAGCTTGATGGTCAATGCGAGGGAAGCACCAATAGGGACAATGTGGGAGACATTCCTGTAGTGCTCGGTTGAAATCAACCGAGTACTCCCCACTCCTCCCCTAGAACATGACAGTTCCTTGAGCTCAGTAGAACCCTATCTCGGTAGCCAAGGAATAAGAATGCGTAATTCTCTCACTTTGTTGAGCTGTGGTTCAGTCAGTTTCAGGAAAAGAGCGTGCTACCCTGCTTGGTTGTAATTAGCATTTGACACCAGAACTTTGTTGATTTTAATTGAGCGCTACTGACTGTACATGTAAAAATGATTTTTCACTTGCCACCAAGTTTTTCATGCTTTCAGCAAGGATGCAGATGTCTCTCGTGGAGCGAGTATTCGCGAGTATATCTTTCTTCAGATTTTCTACGAAACGCACATTCGCCGCAATGTGGAAAATTACCGTAACCCGTTCGACGATAGTTCTTCTGTCGATCGTAGGTATAGCTAGGCCTTCGACGCTCATGTCACCGTGAACGGGAATCAGTTTTCCCAAAACTGATGGATTCTCTTCCCGCAATTTGTCGAATAGCTGCCAATCGAATAATATTAGTAGTGGATAAATTGAATTAAAGATGTGCAATCCCATTCGAATCTGGGGACTCAAATTTCGGGACGGGACGGAAGTATTGGTTCGGGTAGAACAGACTCTATTTTCTGTCTAAGTTCAGAATAGACCTGCCGACAGAGGTCGCATGGCGGAGTTTTCGTCCGATCTACACAGCTCCTCTAAGATAGACAGAGCAGAAGTTGGGCAAGCGGTGAGACAGAAAAAAACGTAGGCGCTATGCGCGAAGCAAGTCTATTCTTATTCTGGACAGAGAGTATTTCTGGATACTCGCTGCATGCCCTTGTAGTTGTCAATAGGTCGTAAAAGAGGATGTAATGAGGGCCGAGGCAGCATGTCAGATGACAATCCAAACACACAGTGGTGTTACGATAATAGGGACGGTGCAATTGTTTTACTTTTAGTTGTTGTTGCATGAAATTTTTCTTATGTACTGGTGAGATTCTGCCGATTAAAATGAGACCAAACACGACATAATTTGGACCATATTTGCTTATCACTATTTATCAAGTAACATCTATTTTCGTTACCATTTCCAATGAATTAGAAAAATGGATTGCCACAAAAATGCAATGTAAACTCCAAAATGCAAAAACGCTGAAAAATGTTCGCAGTATGTAAGTTAGACCTTGATGTTGATCATCAGATCATCTGTACCTCAGGGGTGTCGAACTGGCATCTGTCACATGTGACTTCTGTTCCTGTGCTCCTCAGCGCCATAGGAGAATCGCTCTCTCTCTCTACATACATATATGAAGGTGTTCTACTTTACCCTACCAAACGTCTCGCACGGGACTTACCATCGAGTCATCAGGGTGGTCATCATTACATGTAAACGTACATATAAGACTTTTGTTTTATCTAATACTATACCGGGCCACAAATACGTATACACGACACGTATCTCATTTTTACTAGTGCGAACTTTGGTAATGATAGCTAAAACGAAAGTCTGATATGTATGCGTATGTACATGATGGCCAGCTTGCTGATGCGATAGTGGGATTCGTACAGGGAGAAGTTCGTTAGAGTGAGGTAGGTATGGAAGAAGCGATTCTGTTACAGCTTTGAGGAACAAACGAAGAGGAGAAGTCGCATGCGGCTCGCGAGACGCCAGTTCGACAACTCTACTGTATCTGAACGATGGGGAGGCATGGGTTACGTTGTTATGGACAATGTGGGGACACAGCTTACGTATTCACGAAGGTGTTCTTCATCAATTTAGTACAATTTATGTCTACAAATTTTATTCAACACATAACAAATGAAGGAGTTGACTGTATTCTGAAATATAAAGAAATATACTATGAAATTTGAACTATTCAAGTGACTAACTAAATTGAGCAGTGAACAACTTGTGAAACAATTAAAAAATAATTGGTAAATGCAGGTCAGAACGATCGCAAAGATAAATCCAAGACCAATTAGCTGCTCCACAGTAATATCAATTGAGAATTGATAATTATTTCAAATGTGATTAACGTCCCACTTTTCTAATGTAATCAAGGCGATTACTTAATGAAGTAAAATGAGTTATAGGGGAAAGTTCCCTAATTTGGACCGGTGCGGCGATTAAATTGGATCACCGTCTTTATTCACGAATTAATTAACTTAAGCTATATTTCTTTGCACGAAATTATAGTTCACATGTTGTTTAACAACAGCACGGAAACAAAACAATGTAGAATGAGTAATATCTCGCCCCAACTTTTCCATCCCACCTCGATCCCGACTCTCAGGTACCCGCCCAAATCTAATTGTAACTTGAACAATAGCGTTCAAACAACTGAAGCTCAGCGTACTCACCGGTGACCGAAGCATCTCCGTTAACCTATCGTTGACGGACTGTACGTTTTTTGGTCGCATCAATAAAAATATTTCGCGGATATCCGGGCATGATCGAAGTAGTTTCTCAACTGCAAGCATACCCAGGAAACCGGTGGCCCCGGTCACGAGAATGCTACGTCCAGCGTAGAACGTAGCGATCGGAGTAGATTCTTCCGATGTTTCCTCCTTTTCAACGGACATCTGGAATCAAGTAGGAATTCTTCTCGATGCGTACGTTCTTCTTTTTCGATGTGTTGGCCTGACAAATGTTTTAGTAATGATTACAGACATGGCGTAGTGCGAGTCTATCAACGTTTCCTGCCCCATCTGTGTGCTTTCTACTTTACCTTTAATTTGTCTGCTCGCCGTAGTTACCTTTCGCGTTGCACAGCAGGTGAAATCTGACAGTAATCAGAGAAACCGGTGCACTGCGCTGAAATTTATCAGGATGTGACAATATAATTAACCTTACGCTAATGTTATTGCTTTGCATTATTCATTGTATTGTGTTCAGTATGCATACACTGTATTGGAGTACTTTCTGTTTCTTTGTATTCAAATGGTCTTTTCTTATTAAGTGACACTGACTTTGTTTACACGTCTGATATGTGGGAATTTGCAAATTATTTTCATAATATTTATACCGGGTTGTTAAGCGGTCTGTTCACACGGCTAACCAAGTTCGACGCAAAAATGTATTGAACGTAAGGACATACTACTCTTCTATATCTATTGGTATACACGATGTGTGATTTATCTGGAAACGTTCCAGTAACTAAAAAATTATGAACGACACGCAAAACTGTTTGAGAATTATCACTTTATCTATTTTTTCATTCGGGAATGCGTTATCAAAGGTAACGGCCAAAAACCCTTACACCTGATGCAACTATGATTGAACCTACACACTCCTCAGACGAATTCTATTTGCGGAGATGGGTTAGACCCCATGCTTAACATGTTGTAACCGCCATTGCACCTCCACTTTGCCAGAGAACTTTTATTGCATACAGGATATACATATGATTTTGAAACAGAATAATTTTTATTAGAAATTGAGTCACTTTGTTTGGTCACCGAGTTTTGCCGCTTATTTTTTAGTCTTAGACTAGTCTACAATACGTAAGTGTAGTTGACTGCGTTTTGGCAACTAATGGAATGCTGCGATCAGTCGATCGCCATTTAGTTGATAATATGGCGCTGCATGTCGACCGACAAATTTGGCTCGACTTTGGCTGGTGTTCCTGCTATTTGGTTAGCGAATGTCACTCATGTGGTTATTAGAAATGTAATAATAACTTCTACAGGGTGTCCCAGAACTATCGGAAGAGCCGAAGAGGGGCGATAGCTGAGGTGATTCTGAACACCTTTCTCCTTTGCGAAAATGTTGTTTGAGACTTCGTTTTTAAATGGTTAACGAAAAACATTGACTAATCAGAGCGCGCGTAGAGCCCGCGCGCTCAGTGACGGCGCACGTGTGACAATACTCTTAGTCATCCTGATAAAGCACAGGAGTCCAAAGACCACCCCCCTCTCGTGTCAAAACCACATATGAAAGGACCTCCAAAAACCCAAAGAAACAGAACACTGTAGTACTCGAAATAAATCTGGTGTATATTCTTTGGCTATTCTTGCATAGAAAACACTATTTTATTATTCGCCACCGTTGCGATGTGACACATGACGCGTCGTGCTAGGTAGCGATATTAGACCGTCGCCCCGAACAGAACGCGCTGGTATAGCACGAAGAAAAAGTTAACGTCGAATTATTCACTATTTATGAATGGAAATTAACTAAAATGCAAACGAAATCAATTTGTCGTTATCAGTTGAACAAAAAAAAATTAGAATCGACTGACTAACGTGTCTATCTAGTACAACGTACGTTAAATTTTAAACAATTCACCAACAACTAAAATTAGACTTACCCGTTTCTCCAAAAATGAACCTGCTTCGACGAAAATAGGTCACTGTGTCATCCTACCGATCCTGACCATTGCAAGTAGGTATCCCGTAGTGCAAGACAGCTGATGTTACGGCCAGGTCAGCGAACTCACTTTATTTGACAAAACCTACTACCTGCACGGCAACTATCACTGGGTTATTCTACCGATCCTGGCCACTCGAAGAACAAACACATGGTGCACAAGAGCCGATGTCTCGGTTGGAACAGTGAAAGAACTTCGTTACACAAAATCTCCATCATTGCACGATCACTGTCACTTTGCTCTTCAAGATTTGAATTTACGAAATAAGTTGTTCCCACGTATGAATAATTGGTTGCCCCGAAAGGGGCCGATTGTTTTTAACTATGAAGGGGCTGGATACAGCCGCTGCTATTACCGAATACACTTTTCCACGTTCGGCAATTTCGTTGTCTTGTTCCCGAGCAAGTAGTAATTGACAAGCTTTGCGTTTTAGAAGTTAACTCTTATTTTATTGAAAGTAAAAACAGCAATTGCAGTACCGGAGAGATCTTTACTGCTGGGCATTCGGACTAATTCTGTCTTGAGAAATTGTGACGCGCTTTGCAACGGTGGACAAGGGGCTGTTCGAAGAATGTTATAAGGGAGAGTTACGGGTCGTCGCGGGGAGCGCGCTTTATGGTGAAAAGGCCCTTGAGGCCCACGTGCTGGCCAGCAGAGTTTTTCGGTTCCCAGGAAACTCGGCCGTGATGAACTTAGCGAAGACATTTTCCAGTCGCCGGAAAAGGTATAGCATTACAAAGGATGTAGTAAAAGACATCTAACAGTGTCTTGAACTGTCCGCAGCGCTTTCTCAGCGACTAGAAAGTGTCTTCATTAAATTCGCCACGGCCGTGGTTCCTGGGAACCGAAAAACTCTGCTGGCCAGCACGTGGGCCTCAAGGGCCTTTTCACCATAAAGCGCGCTCCCCGCGACGACCCGTAACTCTCCCTTATAACATTCTTCGAACAGCCCCTTGTCCACCGTTGCAAAGCGCGTCACAATTTCTCAAGACAGAATTAGTCCGAATGCCCAGCAGTAAAGATCTCTCCGGTACTGCAATTGCTGTTTTTACTTTCAATAAAATAAGAGTTAACTTCTAAAACGCAAAGCTTGTCAATTACTACTTGCTCGGGAACAAGACAACGAAATTGCCGAACGTGGAAAAGTGTATTCGGTAATAGCAGCGGCTGTATCCAGCCCCTTCATAGTTAAAAACAATCGGCCCCTTTCGGGGCAACCAATTATTCATACGTGGGAACAACTTATTTCGTAAATTCAAATCTTGAAGAGCAAAGTGACAGTGATCGTGCAATGATGGAGATTTTGTGTAACGAAGTTCTTTCACTGTTCCAACCGAGACATCGGCTCTTGTGCACCATGTGTTTGTTCTTCGAGTGGCCAGGATCGGTAGAATAACCCAGTGATAGTTGCCGTGCAGGTAGTAGGTTTTGTCAAATAAAGTGAGTTCGCTGACCTGGCCGTAACATCAGCTGTCTTGCACTACGGGATACCTACTTGCAATGGTCAGGATCGGTAGGATGACACAGTGACCTATTTTCGTCGAAGCAGGTTCATTTTTGGAGAAACGGGTAAGTCTAATTTTAGTTGTTGGCGAATTGTTTAAAATTTAACGTACGTTGTACTGGATAGGCACGTTAGTCAGTCCGTTCTAATACTTTTTTCTTCAATTGATAACGGCAAATTAATTTCATTTATATTTTAATTAATAATGAATAATTCGATGTTAACTTTTGCTTCGTGCTATACCGGCGCGTACTATTCGGGGCGCCGGTCGAACGTCGCTACCTAGCACGACGCGCCGTGGACCGTCCCTGAGCGCGGGCTCTACGCGCGCTCTGAATGGCCAGTGTTTTTCGTTAACAATTCAAAAACAAAGCCTCAGCCGACATTTTGGCAAAGGAAAAAGTTGTTCAGTTTTGCCTCAGGAATCCCCCATTTCTGGCTCCTACACCTTTTACGTTACACCCTGTATATACGATATATACATATGTAGATGATCAGGAAAGTTTCAGTTCACGAATGTGCTATTTGTCTCCCGCTTGATATTCGGCTAAGAGTATACTCGTTTCGGGCATGTATCCGTCTTTTTTTTTTGTCTTACTGCCTGCTTACATCTCCTACCTACTGTTATAGCAGTGATGCCAGAATCTTGGGCTGCAAGCCCGGCATCGAGATATGGAACGGCTTTTTTCTGGCGCATATGCGTCATTTGCAGTAACATCTATGTGTGGCGCAACTATACATACATGTTTATGTACATATAATGGCAGCTAATATTGGAGGAGCTATAAAGAAACGTAGTGTACGTACCTTCCAACATCCTTGGCTAGATGACATTTTTAGGATGTAGTTAGCTCATTCTCCAGTAGAAAATAAAGCGCTTTCCATTGTATGCGATAAAACTATCAGATGCTGCAAAGCAGATTTAGTTAACCACTCACACACGATCGGGTCAGAGCATTAAAAATTCACAAACACACATGTTAGACACTTATTTGTACATATATTTGTACATATACATATTCGTAAAAAAATGCGGGAAAATGGCTATTAAATGTGTTACGCACGGTGAAATTATTTCATAATTTTGATTCGTTCGGGAATGTGTCATCCGAAACGACGGTTGGAATTTTCTACAAATGTTTACAGTCATAAGACGCGTACGCGACCAAGCCCGCACGTGCACACTTGAGACCCCTACTATAGGAAACTTAGACGCTGGGAGAGACAGATCAAATTCCTGGGAGGCGCCAATTACGAGCCCAATTTTTGAGTATATAAGGACCACGAAATTCAACCAAATCGGGCTAGTCCTACAATATTAATCCTGACAATTCGAGTAACCCGTCAGCTACTTTTTACGTCTTAAGACAAATTCACGAAAGTAAGCTTAATGTTCCGTACTTTAGTCACTCTCCTTGAAAAATTAAAAACTTGCAAAACCCCTACTCAACAGTTTGAAGCATTCCTTGAAGTGACGCGCGGTCTGAATCCGTAAACATTCATTCCGAAAATTTTTCTATGCAACGCTCAATCGGTCCGTCGTAAACGGGCTGAATTGATTTCTTTTCTCAGTAATGGTGGCTTCCATTCTATTGATTTTGTCCAGTTTTCACCGGTGTCCATCCCAGGGATGGAAGCGGTGTTTATCAAACTTCGCTCTACGCGCCTCATTATTGGGGGTGTCTACTGCCCGCCCAATGTTCAACTAACTAAAGACATGCTGGATGAAATCACACGGCATGATCTTCCTTATATTATTAGAGGAGATTTGAACGCCAAGCATCGTACATGGCATTTCATGGTAAACAAATCGGGCTCGAATTTGTATAACCACGCCTTCAGAAATCCTTATCAAATTTATTTTCCAAACACCTTCACCTACGAGAGACCTGGAGCCAGACCATGTACTGTCGATCTATTTCTAGTAAACCACTCTTTGGCTTTAATTGCGAATCTTCGTACGAGCTGGGTGGACAGCCCAGAAGCCTGTCCGTTTCTCTCGCCTCACACTCGCTCCATTCCCCCCCCCCCCTGCGGGTAACTGATTGGAGTCCGTTATTCAAAGTATGCCTGAAACTTCAAACTCCAAACTACCTTTGCAAATAACCATCAGTTGGAAAACGCAATAGATACTATCAGTCAATTTCCCATCGCCTGTTCTCGAAAAGCTACAAAAGTCATTAATAACCCGAGCAAACACAAAGTTGAGTACATTAAATACGATGAACTACAACTTATTCGAACGCGCCGGCGGCTTAGGCGTAAATCGCAACGCACCTATGTGCCTTTCCTTAAGGAACAGCTGATCGAGCTCAACAGGTCTATACGCAACAGAATTCACTTTCTGAGAAACCGAGCTTGGGAGGAGAGATTATCCTCCTGCTCCAAAACTGACCCCACCTTCTGGGGGATATATTTCCCAGTTTCGTGGAAATTAGCAAAGGTGGTTGCTATCCCTAAGCCGGGTAAAGCTAAGGATGGAATTAGTAGTTATCGTCCTATCAGCCTCCTTTCGGGCCTGGGTAAACTGTTTGAGCGTTGTCTATTCAAATATCTTTTGAAATTCTTAAACACTAACAATATTCTGTTAGACCAACAATTTGGCTTTCGTGCTGGTCACTCGACTATCAACCAACTGGCTCGAGTATCTCAGGCAATTGCCCACAATACTAATGTCAAAAGAGATACTACATATAATGATCTTGCTTGATCTCTCGAAGGCTGTTGACACGGTCTGGCATGATGGCTTGTTGTATAAACTATACAAAATTGGTTTACCCGTTACTTTCATTAAAATAATAGAATCTTACCTCAAGGGGCGTAGCATGTACATACATTAGTATAAATGGTTCTGAATTCGACCTCTTCCCGGTGAGTGCTGGTGTGCCTCAAATCTCGATCTTAGGCCCTATTCTTTTCTTAATTTACATCAATGATATTCCGTTAGATCCTAGATCGACTCTCGCTCTTTTCGTGGACGACACCGCTATTCTAACATCCGCTAAAAAAAAACATTAATTTTCTCGTAACTAAGGCTCAAAATTATTTAAATATTATTCTAGCTTTTTTCAATGATTGGAAGCTTTCGGTTAATGCTAGCAAAACACAGGCAACCGTTTTTACCGATCGGTATAGTTCGAAGTTTAATTTAAATCCGCCGCGAATTCAAATTAATAATGTTGAAATTTCGTGGGCAAATCAGGTCAAATATCTGGGAATCGTTTTTGATCGCAAGGTGAAATGGGAAGCTGCGATTATGGATCGTGTCAAAAAAACCATGGCTGCTTTTGCAGCTCTTAAACGTTTTATAGAATTTCGGTCTAATCTTAAAAAAGAAATTAAATTGTCCTTATACAAGATCTGCTTGGGATCAGTACTAACTTATGGGATTCTAATATGGTGGTCAGCTTGCAAAAGCTACAGAATAAAAGCACGGATTGCTCAGAACAAAATTCTAAAATGCACACGTAACAAGCCTAATCGCTATCCTACTGCTAAGCTCCTTGAAGAAGCTAACGTTGAATCGATTGAAGAATTTTTTGATAAATCCAGATCAAAGTACAATGTTTCCGGGTATTCAAATCGACTTGTTAAACAAACCGTTTCTTATGAGGCTTGTAAAATTCCATACAGGGTGCGGACTGCGATTCCCCTTACCCGATGACTTCATGTCATGTGTCGAACCCCTTTCCCTTTAACCCGTGACCTATCCCTTTTAGCCGCCTACTAATCTCTTCTTGTTTTTTTCAAGAACTCTCTGCTTCTTATGCATGGCTATTCATGCCTATATTTACATGTACATAATTAATTTAAAATATATTTTTTAGATTTTCGATGCTACTTTTCTGTGCTTGCCATTTTAAATCACAGACCAGAGTACAGGATAGACTGCGCGTCTTACGGGATTGCGTGTCATCTGTTCTGAAATACCGACCCTAAGAATACTCGTTAGTTTTCGAGCGTCCTCTAGGCTATAGAGTGGCGACCGTCGGAATTACATTCATTTGCGACCGATGTCAATAGTGAAGGGATCAGCAAACATGTTCGTATCGAGAGACTTGCAATTGGCGAGTAATGCGCAACTATGAATGGGACAATCCACGTTAAATAGCATGAAAGCAGCCATCGTAAACATTGATTCTTCTTTAACTTGGCATAAGTATCTATCGTGCCAACAAAATATGTAGAATTCTTCCTTTCTGTCCCGGATGATTTAAAGTTACTTAATGCAAAAGTTTTGAAAAATTTCATAAAATGAGGCAACATATGGTTATGTCAACCGTAATGTGTAAGCTATAGTTAGAGGTTATATGTACATGCATGAATATGTATACAGCGTACATAGTGTACAAATTTATTTACATACATATACAAACATTGTGATGACGTTCATTTTAAAGCTAAAGGAATACACTTTCCCCGCTGCTCAGAAATTTTGTTTGTTATCAATCATTTTGGCAATAATTAAGACCTAATTTTTTAAGTGTAATTTGGCGTTGTTGCTACTTGGTTGATCGCTTTGAATTGATCGGTTTGAAAAAATACTGTTTTGCACTTGATAACTTGGATTAGTTTAACATTTCTCTTTAAAATATGCTTTTTAATATGATGAGTCAATTTCGAGAGTGTTAGAAATATTCAGATTTAACGTACGAAATTCCAAAACCAAATTTTTCCCTCGGTTTATTATTAAAACTCGGATTTCGATCGGATAATAAGATTATTAGCCAGGCAATTAAGAACGTCAAAAGCAAATAAAGAAAAACTTAGTACATGTTCATTTACCCTTCTGCTGCAAAATTCTGAAAAAGACAGAAAATCACAACGTAAATTGAAAGGTATTGAGAGCATCGTCAACGAGATTTTTGTAAATGTATCTTTATTTCGTTCAGTACTGCGAAAATACATAAAAGAATGAAATAATAACAAATTTCTGTTGATGGAAATATATATATTTGTCAACTTTTTTATCGCCACTGTATTTTCTTGAACCCTGTGTAGGGTATTAGTTCTGGCGCGTAATACATGTTGACATCTGTATTTGAAACAGTTTGACTCTTATTAATGATTATTTTTTCTTTGGAAGACGAAATTCCTAATAACCTAAGACATAAAATATGCACGTATCTTTTATAATTTATAAGATAATGATCGCCTGCCCTTCTTTATTCTTAGTTGCACTTTTCCTTCAGAAAAAAATATTTGTTATTATTGCATTCAAATATTTACGCGAAAGTGCTTAATAGGATGGGCCACGTGAAGGCGTGAAAGAAGGTCTTAACCATCCCCCAGAGTATGTTCAATGTTTATTCGATTTGACATGTATGTATGTAATAGAAAGACCATAGAAAATAAAAATTGGATATGAAAAATACATAATTTAGAAAAATCAGCATCCGTACTTGGCATGCGAAAGAATGTTGAACATACTCCAAATGCTAATACAGGATGTAGAGAAAGCCGTGACAGTTCTTTTTTTCTACATTCTATACGTAGCAGGTCATGTAATATGTAATGCATACAGTGTATCTATGTACATATGTACAAGTTAATTACAAAGTTTCTATGTATTTACAACAAAATACTTAATGTTCATGTATTACATATTACATACATTTATATTTACAATATAATATTGTTTAATATAATATACATTGTGACGCCGGACAATTGAAGAGACTTGGTTTTCAAAATAATTCACTTTATTTTACGTAGGGAAGGTACAGCTGACTCTTCCAGGTCTTTGCTCTTAAGTATATGTATAATGTCCGGTGTCGATACCCCTGGTCTCTGATTTCACTCCTCTGATTCTTCTCTCTGATTCTTCTGATTCTCTCGATGACTCTCTCACTGTCGTCGCTGGATGTATACTCCTTGCCGATGACGTTTATCGCTTGGCCTTGCTCAATTATCTCTTTCGCGACGGTTCCTTGTTTCGTCTTTCGAATTGTCTTCTTCGTATTATTTCCTTTCGAGATTCTTCCTTCCTGTCCCGTCGCAATCTCCCCCCTCGGTAGAGCGAGGTCCTCCGAGCTTTGATGAGTTTCCGTATATTCTTGATTCTTCTTACAGTTTTCTGTATCTTCTGCATTCTTTTAACCTTTTTCTTTCATTTTGTATTGAAGGATATCATGATTTTTACATAAGCATTCGCTGGTTGTTGAAATATATTGTTCTTTGATGTAAGGAGTTATACTTCATATAATAGTTGATAAATATTTGTTTCGTTGGTATGGCTGAGTGTTTGGTTCGGGGTTTTCTATTATTTCTCTTAATTCAATTGGCTCTGATGATTCACTTATTCTATTTGACGCTGGTACATTTGCTCGAAATTCTGCTCTATCTATCGCATGGCTTTGACTACCAAATGTACAATGATCAAATAAATAACATGATTAGCAAGGCATACAAAACTTCAGTATTTCATACAATACTTTGGAGAATTTACATTTGTGCAAGAAATAAATTATTATTAAGGATAACGCTGAATATCCTAAGTGTTCTAACGCTTGTTTTCCTGTCTCATACCATGTTTTAGTTCTTTTCTTTAACGCTAATTGTTCTATTTGTTCGTTCAACTGATCTATCGAGAGTCCTAATGATTTAATATGATTTAAAGAAATTACATTCCCTTTCAGAGGTTGTATTTCTATTTCGTCTATTGAAATATTGTAATTTTTTAGTAAATTTAGTTTAGACGTTTCATCCGCATTATTAGTCATATACGTTTCCAATGTTATGTTTTTAGTTGTTCTTGTAGGTGTTAATTTGATTTCGGTATTTCATCCTATGCAATGTGAATTTATCGTTACTATAGAAGGTTGCTCCAGTAATAGCGTCTCTACTTGTTTTGCAGGACATATGATATTTAGAGATTTTTCATTTATTGGAACTATTATCCATTTATTTCCAGTTATTAAAGGGTAGTATAATGTATCTTGTAAATTTATGTATTTGCTTTGACAATTCGTAGGTTGAATATTGAAAATTTGCAAAGCACAATAATTATTTCCTTTAGTATTATAATCTGGATGTTTCCTTTTCATTATATAATCATTATTTATTGCTTTAAGTTTAAGGAAATCTTCAATGAATAATGGAATATATTTTGTTCTATTTTCATTTAATATAATGTATTCCATTTGTAAAGTTTGATATATGTATCCTTTGATGTATGAATATGTAGGGATTGGTATTAAATGATGTAATTTATAAGTTTCCATTTCAAGAATTGGTATTTCTAAGATATAGAATAGTTTACCATTTAACAAAGCAATAGTTAACTGGCTTACATCAATTAAAGTAGAAAAGTTTGTTTCATTTAAAGCGACTGGAAATAAATGTGATTGCTTCACAACCCGTATAGCATTGAATATCTTAGTACGATCTAATAATTGTGGATGAGCTACCCCATGTTTTCCATCCATCACGGCTGTTATTAATTGATCAATCTGAGTCTTTATATCATCAAATACTAATAAAGAATCATATAAAAGAGTTCATCAATCTTTACATTTATACTTAATGTTTCCGAAACATTCTTTAGATTCACGAAATTATTATTTATTACATTATATTGTAATTGTAAATTCCTGAATTGTTGCGCAGAGGATTCTAGCTCGTGTAGTATTAGAGTTGTTTGGTTTCTAATAGCGTGTGCTATATTCAAATTATCATTTCTTAATTTATCAATCTCAGCATTATAATATGAAGCATCAGATTCTGATAATGTGCCAAATAATAACTTTAAGCCTTCCCCTACGATATTTAATAAACCTCTTTTAACTCTAACATTGTTATTATATCCTATTAAGTGATAGAACATTAACAAATTTCGTTCTGCTATTTTAATTCTACTTAGCTGATATCTTATTCTGTTTTCGCTCGCGCATAAAGTTCCCTTCAATGTTCTCTGTGTACAATCTTTCATAGTCTTGAAATATCTTTATGCAAATTAAATAATTCCTTCTGGATATTTTCAAACTGTATACCCATTACAATTCTCCACGTATCGTGATATAAGTGAATAGATCCCAAGTTTTCTACGAATATAGAGGTTTCCTTTTGCAGTGGTTGCAACTCAATTGGGTTTTCTATTTCCTGGGAGTTACCCTTACAAATCCAAAAGAGACTCACTAGCAGAAAAATATTCTTCGTCATCATCTGAAACATACGGTTTTACATCTATTCTATTGTATGTAATTTCCTTTTCACCCCTTTTTATTGTTACTGTATAAGGATTTAATATTTTGTGTATTTTAAATGGACCAATCCAAGGGGAATGCAATTTAGATAATCCAGGTTGTTTGGTTTTAATTAATATTAGGTCTCCTTCTTTGTACTCCTTTTGGGACTCAGTCCTCTTCTATTTTCTCTGCGTTTTCTTCTGGAATTCTTCGATCTTTGCTCTTGCTTTTTCTTTTACTATCCTTCGATGTTGTTCAAAGTCCTTTTGTAATTCTTCTTCGGATACTTCCTTTTCTTCTGTGTAGACTGGTATGTTCGGTTTATATCCAAAGGTAAACTCGATGGGAGAAATCTTTGTTATTTCATGAATATTTGAATTATATGATAGTGCTGCATCCTTCAATAATTTATACCACTGGTCTTTTCCTTCTAGATAACTTCTGATGTAGTTCATTATTTCTTTGTGGCTTCTTTCGTTTTTCCTGTTCGATTGTGGGTGATACACTGAGGTGGTCGTAAATTTCACCTTTAGTTTCTTACATAGTTCGTTATAAAATTCTTCAGCAAATTCAACCCTATTATCCGTCAATATTACCTTTGGTAGTCCAAATATAGAAACATAGTCATTCCAGAAAGCAGATAATACCTCTGACGAATTTTTAGTTTTCAATGGTGCTAGTACCAGATATCTAGTCAAAAAGTCTTGAATTACTAGAATGTATTTATATCCTTTTGATGCAGGTAAAGATCCCATTGTGTCCAGCGATATCTTTTCATTCGGACTCTTAGGTATGTCCGGTAATCCTGGTTTCGATTGGTACCCTTCGTATTTTTGTCGTTGTTTTTGACAAATTTTACATCCTTTAACGTATTCTTCCACTTGATTCTTTATTCCTTCCCAGTTATATTTTCGTCGTAGATTTCCCATTGTCTTTTCTATTCCTACATGTCCAGCTATGCAGGATTTATGTGCCTCTTTTATTCTTTCGATTTTTCCTTCTTTAGAATCTGGTTCTTTGTTATTATTGATATAGATTGTTAGTCTATTTTCTCCTTGCAATCTTGAGTGCAAGAATTTTATCATTTTAATGAGTTCTTCTCTTACATGAGGTTGTTTAATTCTGAGCTCGACTGAGCTCTTTCCTGGGAGCTTTTTTCTCAGGTGGACGTACCAAATGATTGGTTCGTCATATGGATCAATGAATTCTCCCTTTGTATTTTCTTCTGATGATAACAGAAACCCTGTTTTCTTGACTGTTCCTTCTTGAATATCCACCTGCGAGGCGTGATCTTCTTCGGAACATGTCAGGTATTCATCTTGGGTTGGTGCCACTTCTTCATCTTCGAGGAATTCCTGCATTCCTTCGTCAGGATCTACATCCTCTGACGTTGAGCGGACACCGTTTGTTCTAGGTCCTTGCGAAGGAGCTGGGATGTAAAGGATTAATTCCTTATTCGGAGAATTCTTTAGATGAATGTATTCAATCATCCTCCGGATCTCCTTTTGGAGGGAAGTGCTGTTAAATAGAAATCCCAGTTTATTTTTATTCTTCATGTTACTTCTGATGTCAATGAAATGTAATACCGGGTTCTCCTTCTCCTCAAGCAACAAGCCTTTCGCGGAAAGTTCTTGTCTACCTGTCAGAAGGAAGATTCTCTCGGTATTAATTATTTCTTCTTGTTTTGCCTGGACTTTTTTAATTGTTTGAGGCACACTCATGTTCTGATTTTCTTTGAGGTATTCTTCATATGTAGGTTTTGTTTCTGGTACATAATCACCGAATTGCATTGGTGTATTACTTCGTTCTTCCATCATGTTAATTCTTGACAGTGCGTCCACATTGGTATTTTGTTTTCCTTTCTTGTAAATTATTTCATACTCAAATTCTTCCAACTTCAATCTCCATCTCACCAGTCTGGATGTCGGATCCTTCACATTCATTAACCATTGCAGTGGTTTGTGATCCGTGACTATAAAGAATTTCTTTCCATATAAGTATGGTCTAAATTGTTTAGTTCCCCACACGATTGCTAATAATTCCTTTTCGGTAGCTGAATAATTTTTCTCTGCTTTGTTCAACATTCTAGATGCAAATGCTATTGGTTTATCTCTTCCAATTTCTCCTTGCGACAGTATCGCTCCAATAGCTATGTTGCTTTCATCCGTCGTTAAAATAAATGGTTTAAAATAATCAGGATATTGTAAAATTGGAGATGATGTTAGCAAATTCTTCAGATGCTGATATGCATTTTCTTCAGCTTGAGTCCATTGCCATGGGGTGGATTCTTTTAATAAATTAGTCAAAAGCTGTGCTTTCTTTGCAACATCTTTAATAAATTTCCTGTAATATCCCATGAGACCCAAGAATTGTTTTATTTCCTTTTGGTTCTTTGGTTTCGGATATTCCAAGATTTTCTTGATGTTATCCGGGTGTGGTTTAACTCCATTTTTTGATATTATGTGCCCCAGATAGCTTAATTCTGGTTTCAGGAATTCACACTTCTCAGGTTGAAGTTTTAATTCAGTTTCCCTCAGCCTCTGGAAAACCTTTTGTACATTTCTGTTATGTTCTTCTAATGTTTTTCCATATGTATACAACTATGTCGTCAATGTAAGCGAAGCATGCTGTGCCAATTACATCTTGTAGTGCAGTATTTATCATCCTTTGGAATGTTGGGGGAGCATTCTTTAATCCAAAAGGCATTCTATTATATTCATAATGTCCTTGCGGTGTGGAAAAAGCTGTTTTCCATTTATCATATTCCTTTACTTCAACTTGATGAAATCCGGATGCTAAATCAAATGCTGAGAAATATTTTGCAGATCCCAAATTATCTAATATTTCTCCTATATTTGGCAATGGATAGGCGTCCAATAATGTTTTTTCGTTTAATTTCCGATAATCAATTACAATACGCCATTTCCTTTTCCCAGATGCATCCAGTTTCTTCGGAACGACCCAAAGCGGCGAATTGTATGGGGAAGAACTTTCTCTAATTATTTCTTTATTTAACATATCCTGAATTTGTCGTTTAATTTCCTCTTCATGAATTTTAGGATATCTATATTGCTTCACATGGATTGGTACATTATCAGTTAAATAAATTTCATGCTGTATTATACGGGTTAATGGAAATTGATCATTAGGCAATATAAATATGTCGTGAAATTCCTTTATGATTTCCCAAATTTCTTCTTTTCCCTCGTTAATGTGTTCCAACCTAACATTTTGTTTTAATAATCCTTCCCTCTCTTTGGTGAGAGTTAATAATTTTGAAATATATGGTTCACTTTCTTTGATTGATTTCACTTGCATTGCATTTATTTTAGGAATATTGAAAGGAACTTTAATTTTTCCATTTTGCACATTTACTAATACGTCGTAATTCGGAAATTCAATCTTAGCTGGTCTATTTTTTATGGTCCCTATTTCTATTTCTTGTAATACATTTTGTTTATTAATTTTCTTTTCTTGTTTCGATTCTTTATAATGTAATTCAAATGATTTACCATTTAACTTTAACATCTTTTGAGTTAATTGGTAATTGTAATTTTGTAGAAAATCTATTCCCAATATACCATCTTCTGCTTTCAGCTCTTTATAGGTCACAACTTGAAATTCAATTGATTTTGCTAAAAATTCTGTTTTCCAAGAATCTATCGTTTGAAACGAATTGGTCAAAGTTTCTATTTCCTTTCTGTTTAACTTATTTAATTCGCGAATGTTCTTTAATAATGACGCTTTAATTATTGACGTAGAAGAACCGGAATCTACTAAGAATGTTCCAGAATATGCGTTTCTAAAAGTAATTTGAACATGAAGCAAAACTATTTCTGTTCTCTGTTTTGATTTTTGGGAATAAATTTTTTCGGAGGAGACTTTCCTGACTCTAGGACCTTTTGAAAATTTGTCTGTGCACGATTCTCATTTAATCTATTTGAAGTATTCGATTTATTAAATTTACATACAAATGTATTATGTCCCAGCTTACGGCATATTGCGCAATAGGGTACAGTACGTAATTGTTGCGTTCTATAATTAATTATTGACTGTCGCGGACCTCTAACCGGTTTAACAAATGTTTTCTTTTCTAACGCATCCAATTTTTCCAATTTGTTACGTTGTTCTATTTCCGTTTCAGATTTAATAGCCTGACTAATTGCTTCAGTAATATTACGCGGGTTGGATGATTTTACAAGTGGAATCGATTGCATTTTTAAATTTCCAACATATTCGTTTACGCCTCTCCTTTTTTCCTCAGTTATTAAAATATCTTTCGAAGATCGCGGGATACTTTGGTGAATTATTGCCTCAATTACTTTATTATGTTTCAAGCAAAATCTTTTCGAAAATTCTTCTACCTTTTCATTTGGACCTTGCAAGCAACGTAATCTATCCAATTGATAAACAGAAAGATCAACTTGTGTTCCATAAAGCCTTCTTAAAGCTAATTTTAACTCTGCAAAATCTAATATACACTAAAAATCTAATACACTGTCAGATCTGATGTAATATAAAACATCTCCTGCTATCTTCTGTGCAAGAACCATACCAAGAAACAAATCACGATACTCTTTAGGTACCGTATGGAGAGCAGTCTCAATCTGGTATAAAAATGTATCGACAGGTATTGCTTTTCCATCAAATACCTGAATTGTCTCTAATAAATCTCGGAGGGATACTCGAAGCGTTGTTGGATAATTAAAAGGGCATTCCTCCTGCTCGTTATTTTCGGACCTCACGGATCTATAATCTTCTTCTTCTTTTCTTTTATTTTGCAAAGTAATATTTTGTATTTGATTCGTTAATTCATCAAGTCGTTTCACAATGCTCTCCATAAAGGAATCCATCTTTATTATAGAGAGTAAATTTCTTACCTTGGATTGAAGTATACCTCCTTTTACAATAAATCAAAATTTCTGGACTCTGTCCCGTAGATAGGAACGTGCGACGTTCGTATCTAATTGTTGTCGGTAGTCTTCTGGGATTTCCTCACTTCGCGGAAGAAAGGTATCCCACCACTGCCACCAATTGTCACGCCGGACAATTGAAGAGACTTGGTTTTCAAAATAATTCACTTTATTTTACGTAGGGAAGGTACAGCTGACTCTTCCAGGTCTTTGCTCTTAAGTATATAATGTCCGGTGTCGATACTTCTGGTCTCTGATTTCACTCCTCTGATTCTTCTCTCTGATTCTTCTCTCTGATTCTTCTGATTCTCTCGATGATTCTCTCACTGTCGTCACTGGATCCGCTTATATACTCCTTGCCGATGACGTCTTGTTTTTTCGGCAGCCCTTATCGCTTGGCCTTGCTCAATTATCTCTTTCGCGACGGTTCCTTGTTTCGTCTTTCGAATTGTCTTCTTCGTATTATTTCCTGTCGAGATTCTTCCTTCCTGTCCCGTCGCAACATATCCACAATAAAATCTACACAGCGTTTCTTTCGCTGCTAGACTCAAAGGAAGTGCCAACCCGAAAGTACCGCGGCCAAACATGCGATTTGACAAGTGGCCCCCAATCGACTTCTTGGCCAACACAAGAGGTAGATTGCGGGCTATTTATCAGATCACATACAATACAATACACGTTGGGTGTATGGCCGTGGTGTCTTTAGTTGACGCTTCCTTTGAATTAATCAACGGGGGAATCACCTTGCCTTACTATGAGATATATTACTAATAAAAACCAGTGTACGCAAACATGCTCGAATTGTACCAATTTCGAATAACGTCCTCTTGGACTAAAACGCAATTCTTGGCCAACCCATACCGTATCTTTATGAATTTTGACAGTTAAAAATTTATATACCATTTGCTTACGGTGCTTAGCACATTCATATTCAACAAACCACTTTCCATATTCTTCTGCAACTACACTCAACATAATCGAAAATAGTTTGTCCAATATAAACATTTCGCTGCGCATTTTCGGGTAATACGCGTCAAAAATATCAGAAATTATTCTACGAATTGTCGAAAAGTGTGTTGTCGGAACACACAAGTTTCTAAAGTCGACATTGTGGTCGACTGTGGAAGAACTGCATTCTTCTCTACGAAAATATCCCGACATCTACGACATTGAGATTTTTGCAGGCATTTATTAGCAATATATCCTGAAAAATATTCTATCGCGTTCGCTTCCAAAGGGCATACCGATGGCAACAGTTCATCGACATCGATGTACCTGTTGACGTGGCTGGTTCACTCTGTGGTATAAATTCTTCCGATACTAACGGTACGTCAAAATCTTCCATGCAATTCGCCGAATTTGGTGCTCGATTCAACCACATTACTATATCTTGTCTAATCGCGAGACCGCTTTTACCGAAGGATTCTGATTGTACGTGTCACCATGCATCCGAAGTACAGAAAAGAAATTCTCTAAACAATCGCTATTCAAGCGTGACGTCGACAAAAACGTAAAACCCTCGTCCCTTAGATCAGGGGGTGGCAAGGTGCCACTTTTAACCCCTCCTCGGATATTATAAACCAATTCTTCATATCTTTGAAAGTACGTCTTAAATTACTTTCAACGAGAGTGTAAAACCGCGAGAGCACACATTTGTTCGGATTGGGGTCACGGGCTGTGCTATTTAAATTATCAAACAGCTCATCCAAGACCTTTTTTTTTTAGCGTGCGGGAAATGCATTACGCACGCCCCGGCTCAAATGAGGGTGAGCCGGGTCAGTGTCGGACTCGCACCGACTAAAAACCGCACGGTGTCCTTCCTCGGCGCTCCGCGGCGGGGTCGCGGGTACTCTTGCGAACTCTTCGCGCGACCCCGCCTAGCGCCATGCCCTTGAGAGGGCACCTCCCGGGAAGGGCAGGTGGTCGTCCCCTCCCGTGTCACCCAACTCCGCCGCGCCGCTGGACACAAACGGCGCGGCACACCTCGGGGACTGCCAGGTGTTGTGGACAGTCGGGGCCCCCACCCCGACTGCCGGCAGTCCCCCGGGACCGCTGGGACGCGGCGTTCGCCGCCACCTGCGGTCCCTCGCGACCGGCCGCACCTTAGCTCGAAGAGCCGCGGATTTACCGGCCGGTCGCGGCAGCGGTGCCTAACAGGGGGTAGTGTAGACTCCCCCCCTCATTGCCAGGCACCGCTGCCGACCTCCGGGTGGAGGGTCATCGCGGGCGGATGTTCGGCCCGCTCGCCTCCACCACACCTTCCTCCCCTTGGAGTCGCCACTTACGACAAGCAGGAGCTACTGTGGACGTATTCTTTCTCCCCGAGCCACAGGGATAGCAGGGGGAACGCATCGATCCCCCTACTGGGCCGCCGTCTGCGGCCCGTAAGGAGGGGCGGCGCGGGTGGTCGTGCGCCTTCTGCCCCTCCTAACCCTCGCTCGGCGGGCGGGATCGGTGCGTTCCCGCTCCCGCTCCGCGGCCACCTTCCGGGACATGACGTCCTCGCAGAAGGAGGCCACAGCGTTCCAAGACCTCTCGCTGGCCAGCATGACCGCGATGACAGCTGGCAGCGAGAGGTCGGGGCCGATTTGGCCGACCAGGACGGCGCGCCGCGCGTCGAACGCCGGACAAAACTCCAACGTATGCTGCGCGTCGTCCCGGTCGGCGCCACACTCGTGGCAGGCCGTCGTCGCTTCGGCGCCGATCCGGTGCAGGTACTCACCGAAGCAACCATGCCCGGTGAGCATCTGCGTTAACCGAAAGGTCAACCTCCCGTGGGGATGGTCCAGCCAGAGACCGAAATTGGCCAGGACCGCCTCCACAGCGCGCTTCGCGGCGCCGCCATCCGCCAACATGCGGCGGCGCCATTCCGCGCGAGCGTGCTTCCGGATTCGGCGCCGGAGGCTCTCGACCGCAGACGCCGACAGGTCCGCGCCCCGCTCGCGTGCTTGGCGGAGGGACCGAAAGACTTCGGCGTCTCCCACCGCCAGCAGCTCGAAGGGCACGGTCCCCGCCAGAGCGACGGCCGCCGCGTAGGATGTCGTGCGGTATCCCCGGACGACTCTGATGGTCAGCCGCCGCTGGATCCGACGCAGCGCAGCTAGGCTGCGTCAGCTGGCCACCAGGTCGTCCGACCAAACGGTCGATCCGTAAAGGATTATAGACCGCACGACTCCCACGTACAGCCGGCGGACCCTCTCGTCTGGCCCCCCGAGGTTGGGCAAGATGCGGCCTAGGGCCGCCGCTGCCCGAGCTCATCCAAGACCTGGAACAAAGTCGCCGTGTGTTGCACGCTACTTGTTGCAATGCTGCCTGTCACGGAGGCAATCACCAACTGGACTGCGTTTTCGGTCTCAGTTCGAACTAGACAGCCGTGGCAGCAAAACTAGAAAAGTTGAAGTTGCATAACATTCTAACAGAAGTAAGGAAAGATTGCAAAGTCTGCTCTCAAAGAACTAAACATGGTAAAAGACATCAGACGACATACTATTGTTATACTTGTCCCAAAAAGCCGGGCATACATCTCGGCAATTGTTTCATGAAATATCATACAAAGAAAAATCACAAAGGCTAATGTTTAAGAAATTATCTGTGTAAAGATGTAAAGATACATTAAATATTAAAATATAAAAGTTTTGTGTGCTACTTTGTGTGTGTAATCATTTTATGTTAGAGGTATTAAATTCACCAAAAGCGCTACGAAACGTCTCGAGTGCAAAGGGTTAATCCTATCAAACGTGTTAGGATTAACACGTTTTTTGGATAATTTGCAAGCTGCCCTTGTACTGTGTTCTTTTTCCAAGTTTCATAGCGCACGAACATTGCACCATGAAACACGGCGCCCACTAATTAAGAAGTCGTGATAAGAAATCAAACAAAAAGAAAATGTTTTGACCGTTACGTCCAAAAAAGGGCTCGGAGATCGAAACTTTGTCGTCTGCTATGCTCTTATTGCTGCCACCTTGATCAGAAACAACCGCCCTTACTTTAAGACCCGTCTCGTGTACCGCATTTAAAATTTGGTCTAAAAGAGTGGACAATACATCCCTCTTAACACTACGGCCAGAAACAAAGAAAGCTAGCGGTTGTTTCCAATTATCGAACAGCCCTCGTAGCATAAAAATAAGCACTTGAGTACCAACGGCTGAACTTCTACCCAAAGAGCCCAAATCTACAAAGCCTTCAATGACCTGTCGTGTTGGGTAGAAATCGAGACATCGTTTAATAGCCATCTCATCAAATACGAGAATGCAGTTCCTATCTGCGACTTCCATGTGCGCAGCTTTGTATTTTAACGCGGAAAGCAAATTTTGACAAATCCCCGGCCAGAAGTCTATTTTCTCAAACCAACGAACTATCGTAGAACGATCCGACAAATGGAAACCGAATTCTTCGCGCGAATTTCTGTACAAGGAAGGCGAAGTGTAGTGCATGCTCATACATAATTGCTTCTCTGCCGATGAGTAGCAATGCTTCAATCTAAAGACCAACATGAGTACAAAAGTTAAGACGTAACCTTTGACTCTACTAGCAATTGCTTTCTTCAAACATGTATCACTAATAGAGCCTGAAGAAAGCTGCATTTTCAACCGGTCTATTACTCTACGCTTCGCCCTTAATTGCAAGCGAAGAATACTGGATCTATTCTTTTCTTGCTTCAATTTCTGTTCGGTTTCCATCAGCCGTTTTCGTATTCTCTAGGTGATGAGATGGCTTCAAAATCTACATTACTACTAATGCCATGCGAATCTACAATATCGTACATTTGCGGCACGGCGGTCCTTCGAAGTGGACCGGCTGCATGAAAACAATCTTTGGTAAAATGTCGGCTGCAAATGTACTTTTTCTTTAATTCACTATTCCCCATTTCTACCCAATCGTCTAAGCCACAGTTAACCAGGCACGTTGTATATCGATCATTATCCCTTACGAGAAAGGAATGAAATGTAATACCGTCCGTCACACTGCGGCTGGTTAAACTACAATTGGGATAAGCGCACTTTTTATAACGGGCCCTCCTATCCTGATGCTGCATTTTCAAATATACTTTAACTCACACTTGTAATGAAAAAATATATATATATATATAAATGTACATATACATGTAAATATACATGTACATTTATATATTATGTACATGTACATGTATATAAATGTAAATATACATATATATTTAATATATATGTATAATATATATTTACCGTATTACCCGCTTAATCCACACCGAGAAAATCCGCAATCTTCACAAGTCTTCGAAAATCTCCAGCGTCCAGCACACTTACTAATTCAACTTATTAATTATGCCTAGAAAGCTCACGAAAGACAGACTCGTACAACGCGGGAAATCTCATATTATTATATCGTATTGCACGTCAATTGTTCTTACATACATACTATACGCACACATTGTAACTTTCTTACACACGTAGAAAGGGGCCGAGAGAGGTGGAAGCAGTAAGGAAATGAGAAACATATGCGTGAAAAAAACTAATTTAATCTTTGACTGCTGTCTCTCCTTTCTATGGCCGAAAGAATAACAAATGCCACCAAACATTTTCCATAGACACCACTCGCGGCGATTCGGCATGCATCGGTTGATCATTATTTCTAGACGATCGAGACAGTTGCTGTTTGTACGACGTTGAATACAAAACGATTTAAACATTTTTCGGAAAGCATGGTGGCTGTAAACAAAGAAGCCAAGAAATCGGGCAAGAAGGGTGGGTGTATTGTATGTATGGGTACAATGCATGTATAAATTGTATTAAAGTCATATTGTTTACAGCATCACATGCATTTAGGTTCATAGCAACACATTTAATTATCTCGTCAGGAAATCTCTATTTTCTTTGCATGATTCCCTTACGCCAGAGATAAACCAGTGGCTAATTTATATGTACTTTCTGCACTTCAACTGCCTTCTGTTATGTACAATTTGCTCAATACAAATCTCGCGTCGATTGGCTCCCGCTGCGTTGCATTTCAATCCTCGGAGAATTACCTGGAGAGTTGTGATTCTCGTTTGTTTATAGGTCATCGACCACCCATCTAACGCATTAGTGCCGCATCATACACATGTGTGCATGCATCGGCCGAATGTCGATCGTATCGCCAATTGACATGAAGTTCGATGGAATTGGTGGGAGGTGGGGGAGGGCGAAGGAAGGAGAACTCCAAACACCGAATTTTAGGTCGGGGTATTTATTAGTTTCCAAAACGCGTATTAATTAAAAACTTTCAATACAATCCATTGAATCCTGCCTGTACAGACATAACTAAACAAACGTTTTCGCTGTAGTCTTTAGTCGTTGTCGAGTTAGTTAATTTATTGTCAGTCGTGACATTAAGCCTACTACTCTACTTACAAAAATATGTTTATGCCAAATTATGTCCCCCTTGATATCAAACAATTTTTGTAACTTCAATTTTCCATTAAATAAATATAATATAAATAAAACATTAAACTATGTATGGTTAAAAGACATGGACCATGTAAAGAATTGCATACAAAACGTGAAGTATTATTAATCTACAGGCTCTTTTTGAAAGAGCAAATCGTAAATGAGGAAGCAAGTATTTCACAAACGTTGATTTTTATTTATCCTCATCCATTATTATATGTTTTGTAGCCGCCAGCACTGATACATATGTACATACATACATACATACATAATACGTATACATATTATATCATATGATCGGCTGGTGTGATATCGCCCAGCAAAACATGAACTTTTTCCTGAATAACTTCATAACTGTGGACATGATACAGCTGTGAAGGTTATCCTCATCTACGAAATGCCTTTTCACATATTTAGTTACAGTTCCCATCACTGCTGATGCCTTAGTTCTATTCTTTACTGGCTCGGTAACGTCGAGAGTGACACCGGCGTGGTAATGGGGTTCTAGGACCCCAGTCTCAGGTGACAAAAAAAAGCATTGTCTGCACAGTCTATCCTGTACTCTAGTCTGTGGTCCAACTGCTGCTCCCGAGCAAATTTCTCCTTTTGACAGTACTCCGCACTATAGGGCTGAGGCGAACACGCTCCAATTGGGTTAAATGGCGCGAACGATGCGGATATGTATTACGGAACGACGCTTAAGTTCTATGGTCAGGACGGAAAATTTTCTCGGTAGCAGCAGTTGAACCACTCTACAGTAGATTCTCGATCTTCTGCACCTACTGCTTCCGAAGTCTCCAAAATTCCGTCTATTTTTAAAAGATTTTTTTGCCACATAACTGTCTCCTAGGAACCAAGCAACTTTTGTTTCTTTTTGAACTCTATGAATTAATCAGGTGGGAACTCTTACGTACGATTATAACATTAGTGGATTTACACAAGAGTGTATCAGCTAAATGGGACCACCTAAATATCTGCCCTATTTATTGTTGCGTCAAACAACTTCTCAGAACAAAGTTATTGTATTTCAAAAGGCACGTATAATGTTAGGAAGAATTTTTTTCAAAATCAGTACAAGATCCAGATCATTATTTTCTGAATCATCCGTATTTTAGAAGTGCATTCTTGTGCGACACTTTTACTGTAAGAAGGCAATTACAAAATAAGACTAAATATATTTACAAAAAGACTTTTATATGCGTACAATGCAATTTTGCAAATTCATTCTTTAAGCCTCGAAAACTTTATTTTTCATTATACACGTTTTGAAGAAGTATTAGAAGTCCAGTTAAAAATTAATTGCAATATGGACCGTTTATTTTGAAAATGTTGTAAATCCATTAAAAAAAAAATTAGAAAAGAACTATTTTCCATATATTTTATTGTGAACTTCTTATCTATATCCTTTTATCAAATTTTTTTTACTGGACTCACAGCACTTTCAAAATAAACGGTCCATATATGGAAGCTAGCCTAATACCTTGCATTATAGCAATAAAAACGTTGATTTCGCAAGGATAATAATGATGAATTTGACTTTGTTTTCACTGAGTAGAAAACGAAATCTGTGAAAGATACGTTCTCTTACGGTGAATCTTATTCAAGCGTCGCACCAGGTAACAAGGATTGTGGGCAAGTCTCTCCTTATCGCTGACGCATCGAATTCATGCGAGTACGGAATATATTGAAGTCCGCCGTCCAGCCTGGACAGGGAACGACCTGAGCAAGGACAGAAAGAGATGCATAATTCGTAAGAAAGAGAGACTTTTTCCGGCGAACCCGGCTCCGAAAGTCCAGGTATGTCAGTAGTATTCGAAAACAATCCGCAGCGTCCGTTCTACCATTAAATCGCTACGGAATAATATCTATTGCGGTACCAGATATTTACTTTCAATTTCGTGTTTTTAAACATACTTGAAGGTGCAATGTACGCGTTGCGGAAAGTGTGTGAGCAATGTGTGCCGAGTAGAAAGTTATGTGTCAAGTTTTACTGTAATAATTTGGCAAAGTGCAAGGACGATGGGAATAAGTTACAACCGAAGCCTTTCTGCGATATTCCCGGACCGAAGTCTTTGCCTCTTATCGGAACACTTTACAAGTATCTACCATTAATTGGTAAGAATGTAATCCTGCAGATAATTACTGCATATTATTAACAGAGTTAGTCCGATAAATAAGCGAAGTAAAGGAGAAATTCATTTACTAAATTTTCTCTACGGTTTTCTATTTTAAAATCCAACTTTTATTTAGTAAAAAAATACTAAAATCTCTGTCATATGCTTATACGAAATAGTTAGTTAATGAATTACAATGAATTACTTGTACATATAAACGACCACATTAAAGAGAAAATAGAAAATCTAAGATCGTTTCTTGCTATATTATATGACTGAAAATATAAAAATATAAAGGATAGTATAAAAAATTTTATACCAGTGCTATAGTTTAAAGTGTATCGTTGTGTATACAGGGCGATTCACCGAACTGGGCGACATGAAATTATTCGTAAACTATTTGCCATTTTGGAAGATGTTTGAAAGAAAAGTTGCATGTCTTCCCGAGGGGTATATGTTGCAACAATTGTTTATTTTCTACGTTCCTTATATACAAAATTTTAATGGTTGCTAAGATTCTTTTAGATAGAATACCCTATATAGCTTTACGGTAATTCAAAGAGAACTAAAAACTAGGTAAACAAGTGTTAAGGCACAATAGGACTAAAACGAATATTTATTGAGATATTTTCAATTGAAGCATTATTTTAAAAGATGTTTAAAATGGCCACGATTAATATTAATGTACTTGCAGACGTATATCTGCATGTTCCGATAATATCTTGCATATCTTCTGTTGTCATCGGTGGTTCACAATAAACTTCGGTTTTTAACGTTTCCTATAAAACTCCTATTACAAATATCTCAATAAGTACTTATTTCAAGCCTATTGTGCTCCAATACTTATTTACCTAGCTTTTAATGCTCTTTGAATTTCCTTAAAAATATATTGGGTATTTCATTTAAAAACATCTTGTTGACCATTAAAACCTCATGTATAAACAATGCAGAAAATAAAGAATGATTGCAACATATGCGCCCCTGGAAGGCATGCAACTTTTGCTTCAAACGTTTTCCTATACGGGGAGTAGTTTACAAATAATTTCGGGTGGTCAAGTTAAGTGATTTTGTACATATATTATTTTATCGGTTTTATATTGCTATAGTCACAGTACAGGAATAACCAGTAGCGGCACTCCGTGCCGGTCCCTTTGATGTTGATATCCGAGGTTACGTGTCAGGCAGCAATGTTGTTGGTGTAGTAGCAGTGCGCGTTGTTCGCATGGTACAAAAAACATTATTTGTACCATCCGAGATGCCGAGCTTCACCCGAGCCTCCACAAACTGAACAACATAGGTGCAAGGGGGTAAGCTTATTACGCCTCCTAATTCCACCCAGTCGCCCCGCCGCTTGCGTCGTAGCAGTCAGAAATACATGTGTAATGTCACATATGTACAATGAATACATATGATACATAGGTTTCATCTCATTTTATCTCGATTTTTCCGTTTCACTACTACGTCACACGGAAGTCTTAGGTTGTGACAGATCCAACCAATAATGACAGAACGTGTTACTGCAAGTGGAGCCCTTAATATGATTGGACGGCATCTCGTTTGGTATAAATAATAGATGTTATGAAGGGAAACTGATGCCATCTTGTCGGTAGTAATATCATTTAGGGGTATGCGCTATAGCATTTCTCGGACACGATTTTGAGGTAGTGTCGTTACTGTTTATTCCTATACTGTGCTGTTGTGCTCGAATTTTAGGTATTCCATACAACATTACTATAATTATAGCAAACATATGAATTTTCACGTTCTGATACAGTTATATCGTTATGACATCATTTTATTAGAATTATAATATTTCGCAGGCGAGTATAGTTTCACAAAATTATACGAGAGTGGAAGAAAGAAATTGATGCACTTTGGGCCATTAGTACGGGAAGAGATAGTGCCCAATGTAAATGTTGTCTGGGTTTACAGGCCAGAGGATATAGCTGAAATTTTCAAAGCGGAATCGGGTTTACATCCGGAAAGGAGAAGTCATTTGGCTCTTTTAAAGTATCGGAAAGATCGCACAGATGTGTACAGGACCGGCGGATTATTACCTACGTAATATACATTAATATTATAATTCATTGTAACATCAAATATTCGTACATTTTTATTACATTTTTTAACTTTTAATTATGCAGGGTGTTCGGTTACTGCATGTCAATATTTTAAAGGGTCATTGCTGAAGTGATTCTGAACAAAGTTTTCTTGTACGAAAATGCTGGTTAAGGTTTTGTTTTTGAATTATTAAAGAATAACACTAACCAATCAGAGCGTGCGTAGAGCGCGCGCTCAGCCGAGAGGGCGTTCAAGGCCGTGGTTGAGAGTACCACGATCGTCTCTCGATCGAGCGCGCGCACTGATTGGTCAGTGTTTTTCGTTAATAACTCACAAACGAAGCCTCAACCAGCATTTTCGTACAGGGAAGCGTTGTTTAGAATCACTTCAGCAATCACTCCTTAAAATATTCACATATTGTCGCCGAACACCTTGTATTGTATAGGTATTTGAAAATGATATCAACAATATCGTGATGTTACTTAATAAAATTGATAATATCTAATGCTATAAATTTTAGAAATGGACCAGAGTGGTGGAGATTACGAAAAGAGTTTCAAAAAGTTTCGAGCAAACCGCAAAATGTGGTTAATCATTTGGAGGAAACGGATCGTGTCATAGAGGAATTTGTTGAGTTGTGTGCCGAAGAGCAATTTGCAGATTTTCTGCCCATTCTATCACGTTTATACCTTGAATGTAATGTGAAAGAATTTTTAATATAAATATGACACAAGTTTTAATAGACGTATCAATTAAAAATTTTAATGCTCTAAACTCTAAGCTATTCTTGAAAGTATTTGTTTATTTACAGTTGCGTAAGGTTTCTCGGTTATCGCATTACAACTGGAAAAGCAGCGATTTTTTAATAAAAAGATACTTTAAATGTTTTTTAGCAAATGAAGCTTTATTATCGAAGAAACTGTATTTCAAAATACATTGAGGATCCATCATTTCATTTTACGTTCGATGAATATTTTATGCTGTCCCATTCGGTATTTGATTGAACTGTGCTTATTATATCTTCACAAATAAGAATAATTTATTATAGGTTCATTTTTTAAATTATGTTTTCTTTAATCGAAATTTCATATTCAAAAATTTTATTCTTCGATTGCGACTTATTTTGTCATAAAAAATTACTCCTTTTCCCATTATAATACGATTACTGGGGCGTCTTGCACAACAAGTACAGCATAAAGTTTCTGCTTATCGTTAGTGTTACGAATTTGTAAAATTTCAGTGACATGTTTGGTTGTTTTCGACGTAAGGCTAAACAGTCTTTCTAAGGAAGAAAGGTCCGAGGACTCCACAAGTTCAAAATTAATCCGGGCTGCTTTCGCAACGAATAGCGCAATTTTGAAATTGGACAACGGATTGCAATTGTGGCGTTTATTTGAAACTCCCTTGTATCGCAAATTACGAAAGGCACAAACGTATATGGAAATGTAAGATAAATGTGCAACTTTATTACAAATCATTCTGACTCGACGAACTTTCCATATATAGGGTGGGTGATTTATCTGGAAATGTACAAATATCACGAAAAATATGAATGCCGAAAGTTTTAGGCTGCCAAGGAACACATATGATGCCTATATTTAGGTTAGTATAGGTTTATGCAGGATGTTTATACAGGGTAATTAAACCCTCTAATGGATGATTGCTGAGGTGATTCTGAACAATGTGTTTCTGTACGAAAACGCTGGTTAAGACTTCGTTTTTTAATTATTAACGAAAAACACTGATCAATCAGAGTGCGCGCTCAGCCAAGTTCAAGAAGATTAAGCGTTTCACGATCTTCTCTCGGCTGAGCGCGCGCTCTACGCGCTCTCTGATTGGTCAGTGTTTTTCGTTAATAATTCAAAAACGAAGCTTTAACCGCCGTTTTGAAAAGGAAAAAGTTGTTCAGAATGGCCTCAGCAATCATCCCTTAAAATATTGGCATGCAGTAGCACCCTGTATATAACAGAACATATAGGTTTTCATTTTAAATGCGCCTTTAATAAGACTTTTCAAGATCATTGAAATGTTAATTAAATGTGTATACGCCATGTTTGTTCCTTAATACCCTAAATCTTTAATCACAAACATTTTTCTGTATCATTCATATTTTTCTAGATGCTTGCGCGTTTTCAGATAAATCACATACTCTGTATACTATACCATACTATATGTATGCACGGTGTCCAAGAACCACCTCAAGAGCCGAAAAGTGGTGATAGCTGAGGTGATTCTGAACACCTTTTTCCTTTGCGGAAATGTTGTTTGAGGCTTCGTTTTTAAATGGTTAACGAAAAACACTGAACAATCACAGCACGTGTAGAGCCTGCCCTCAGGAACGCCCCACAGCGCATCGTGCTAAGTAGCGACGTTCGACCGTCGCCCTGATCAAAACGCGTCGGTATAGCACGAAGCAAAAGTTAACATCGAATTATTCATTATTCATGAATGAAAATGAACTAAAATCCAAATGAAATTAATTTGCCGTTATCAATTGAACAAAAAAGAATTAGAACGGACTAACTAACGTGTTTATCAAGTACAACGTACGTTAAATTTTAAACAATTCGCCAGCAATTACAATTACGATAGACTTATCTGTTTCTCCAGAGATGAACCTGTTTCGACGAAAACGGGTCGCTGTCATTCTATCGATCATTCGAAAACGTAACATGTGGTACACAACACCTGATGTTACGATCGGGTCAACGAACTCAACTGCACTTGATAATACTCAAATGATAACCGTCACTGGATCATTCTACCGATACGGATCATTCGAAAGCGTAATACGTGGTACACAACAGCTGAAGTTACGATCGGGTCAACGAACTCATTGCACTTAACACAATTTACTACTTGAAGGATAACCGTCAGTGGATCATTCTACCGATTCGGATCATTCGAAAACGTACCACGTGGTATACCACAGCTGATGTTACGATCAGATAATGTATTTTAGTTCATTTCCATTCATGAATAATGAATAATTCGATGTTAACTTTTGCTCCGTGCTTTACCGACCCGTTTTGTTCAGGGCGACGGTCGAACGTCGCTACCTAGTACGAAGCGCCGTGGGCCATCCCTGAACGCGGGCCCTACGCGCACTTTGATTGCTCAGTGTTATTCGTTAACCATTTAAAAACGAAGCCCCAAACAACATTTTCGCAAAGGCAAAAGGTGTTCAGAATCATCTCAGCTATCGCCATTTCTCGGCTCTTGAGGTAGTTCTGGAACACTCCGTATATGTATACAGGGTGTTTCACTGCCTCATGCAAATATTTTAAGGGACGATTTCTGAGGAAATGTTGAACGACTTTTTCCTGTGTCAAAATGTTGGTTAAGGTTCCGTTTTTGAATTATTAACGAAAAACACTGACCAATCAGAGCGCGCGTAGAGCGCGCGCCCAGCCGAAAGGAGATCGTGATACGCTCAATCGCGGTCTTGAATACTCTCGCGGTGGAGCGTGCGCTTTATGCGCGCTCTGATTGGTCAGTGCTTTTTGTTAATAATTCAAAAACGAAGCTTTAACCTACATTTTGGTTAAAGAAAAAGTTGTTCAGAATCGCCTCGGCAATCGCCCCTTAAAATATTTGCATGAGGCAGTGAAACACTCTGTATACTATACCTATTTTAAATGACTAACTGTTACATTATATGTATTGAACGCATTAGGGTAGCCCTAGAGCTGGTATCTCGTAAGATGGAGGACATGAAAACGCAGCCGAGTAAATCATTCATGAATGCTTATTTAGAAAATCCTGCTTTGGACATTAAAGACATTGTGGGCATGGCCTGTGACATGCTGCTAGCTGGTGTGGACACTGTAAATACTATAACTTATATTTTTACTAACATTAATAAACGTTATCCCTCTTGAACTTGAAAGGTAACACAATGCGCATGCACTTTTAACGATCATATCCAGACTCATCATGTCCTATTCATTTTTATTTTTACAAAAAGGCCCCCGATTTGTATGCCTAGGGCTCAAAAAGTTCTAGACGCGGCCCTATATCCATGATTAGCACGTTGAGCGCTGTGTAACACATCAGTTGCACGCATCATCAGTTGGAAAAAATAAAGCCTTCTGTGAAAATATTGTAATATTTCCTAATAAGGATGGTCCACGTAACTTGAGCGCCTCGAATAACTTTTAAAATATGAGTTGTTTTAGAGATGATTTATACGAAAGTTGTATAGTTTGAAGGGGGAACATTAAATGGTGCATGCATTTTTTATAGGTGCTGGTGCTTCAGAGAATCCAAGGCTAACTTCGTTTCTTTTTATTTTTTTTTATGGAATGCTGTATTCTTTAAGCCATAATATGAAAAAGTGTGGAATTTTGAGTAACAAAAAAGGATTTACCTTTATTAATCCTAAATTCAATAGTTAACGAGCAATTTCTCTCTGTAGAAAATTTATTTTGCGCAACGCCGTGTTGGAGATTCAGTAACATCAGGATTTCCATAAGACAGCGGTGCACTAATAACAAACGCTGAAACGAACATTGAAACGTTAAAGCTTTCAATTTCTTGAAGCAACTTTCAATGTCTCTGAAACACGCATCAAGATGGTTGATTTTGTTCGCGATACTTTTCGGCATGCATGGCTTTAGCAGATGATGCGTTTTCACACTGATTAATGAACGCAATAGACGACTGTAATGAGCTAGAATCTGTAGTATTGATAAACATTCTCATGTAAACACCACTGTTTTACGGAAACATTTGATGATATTGAATCACTGACTTAGTATTGCACAAAATAAACTTTCAACCGTGCGGAATGACTCGTTAATTATTAAACTTTGTACCAATAAAGGTAAATACTTTTTTAGTCAAAATTCTACGCTCTTTTATATTGAGCCTTAAAGAATATAGCACCCCATTTAAAAAAACGAAGCCGACCTTTGAATCTCCGAAGCGCCTCTACCGGAGTATAAAAATAACCAGTAGCGACACTCCATGTCGGTCCCTTTGATGTTGGTATCCGAGGTCACGTGACAGGCGGCCATGTTGTTGGTGTACTACTGTGGGATGTGGGTGCGTATGAGGAAAACATAGATGCTATGAAGGAAACCTGACGCCATCTTGTTAGTGGTAAATTCGGGCACACGCTGTAGCATTTCTCGCACACGATTTTGAGGGGGTGTCGCTACTGGTTTTTCCTATACTGTGCCTCTACCTATAAAGAAATGCACGCACCATTTTATGTGTTTCTCCGAACCACACAACTTTCGTATAAAACATTTTTTCATACAATGCATATTTTAGAAGTTATTCAAGGTGATCAAGCTGTGTGTACCACCCTGTATTTGTCAAACGAGGCATATGCTAAAGAAGATGAAGGTCTTATGGAACTTATGGAACCCATAGACTTCCCTCGTTCAGTATCGCAATGAAAATCCAACGTATTCTCTGTCTCAAATAGGAGTAAACTCGCGTGGCGACGAGTTTTCGGCCGAAGTGCGCAGCTACCACACAACGAACAAAATAGGTAGGAAGTGTAAACAGGCGGTAAGCAGAGAAAAAGGACGGTCCCATGCGCGAAAGAGGTTTACTCTTAGCTGGGACAGAAAATAACATAAAATCCAAAGAATTGCTTTAATTTCCACACCCACCCTCAACGTGTTAATGAAAGTAATGCAAGTAGTATTGGAAAAGTGAAAAGTAGATGAGTAGCTTAACGTAGGCGTAAAAAGCATATCCATTGTTTAGCTTAAAAGTATTAAAATTGTTTATCTGTATATTGAGACTTAATTAGCTAATTGGTTAGGAATTGACTCCTGTTCCGAAAAGTTTAAATTATGGTACATACATGTATCATTTTTGTACCACCACCAAGGAGGCAGACACCCTTCCTTAGAGAAAATTTGTTTTACAATCGAAGATATATGTATCTTGTTGCAAATGACTAACATATTAGAGTAATATTATTTGACGATAGTCCAAAATGCAGAATTTTTAATTGCAATACCTAAATTCGCATTATTTTATTATAGTAATCTTTCAAGTAATGCGCATCTGACATTAATTTAAACCATAATAAACAAATTACAATAAATTCGTTATGTTTCAGACTACATATAGTACTGCCTTTGCCTTATACCATCTTGCAAAGAATCCAAGTGCTCAAGACAAATTAAGATCCGAAGCAACGCAGTTACTGCCCCGTCGTGATCAACCAATAACAGCGGATATTTTAAGAAAAGCCTCTTATACTAAAGCTGTAATTAAAGAAAGTTTACGATTAAACCCTATATCTGTGGGAATCGGCCGGATATTGCAAACCGATATCGTTCTTAATGGCTATGAAGTGCCTAAAGGGGTGAGTTACAAGTTCCAATAAAAAAAAAATAACCTTTATTCTGCTTAGTTAGATCCCTAATAGCTAGTTGTGTTCCAAACGGCAACCAGTTGACATCAACAGTTGCAAAAGTCAAACAACGTTGGCATATTTGACATTCGGTGCCAAATTCGCGACCAGAAGGCAAACAATTGCTCGCAGCGTACGTTGCTGTCAACAAACGGCCAGTCGTTGGCAACTTTGGCTACCCAGAAAGCCAGGTCGAACCAGTTGCGCGCCAATCGACAGCAACAGTTGTAACATAACCTAACCACCAATTTGCTCGCAACTTATTTTAACAGACTCCGCTATATTTTTGTTGTGAATTTGCAACTAACATCATCGCATATATTAAATATTGTATGGATTTGTAGCCACTTTGTTAACAAAACTTTGTAGCAAGATCTGGCAAAATCTTGTCTGAACAGCTTGGCTATCAAGGTATCTAGTTCAGGGGTATCGAGAAGAAATTTCGAATTTCTCCTTGCACGAACCCCGCCATCACGAGCCGTCAGTTCGATACCCAAGATTTAAATGGTTAAAGCTGCCAACGGCTGCTCCCTTGTTGGCTTTCGTGTTGACAGTAACGTACGCTGCGAACAGTTGGTTGTTCTCCCGGCACAAATTTTGCACCGGATGTAAATGTTGCTCAACTTTGGGCGTCACAACGTTTTGTCTGGACAGACTTGGCTACCAGGGATTCCAGCGGACGTTCGTAAAAAAGTTTGCTATCACCTCATCTGTTAAATATTTTTCGATTAAGGCTTTTTTACATTCCTTTTATGCTTAAATCTTTTCAACTGAAAATAAATGCTCTACTTATCATTATAGTTATGCCGTTTGCTTTTTGCAGACTGTTGTCGTAACACAGAATCAAATTATTTGCCGCCTGCCCGAATACTTCACCGAACCAGATTCGTTTATACCGGAAAGATGGCTGCGCGAAAGCTCCGAAAATAGTAGTAGTACGAATTGTGTGAAATTGGTGCATCCGTACGTGGTATTACCTTTTGGACATGGTCCAAGATCTTGCATTGCCAGACGATTTGCAGAGCAGAATATGCAAGTATTATTGCTAAAGGTGAGTTTTCTTCATTTACTTTGATCTTTAAAATTACTTATATTTGCAGCACATTATTTAAGCTGGCTTATTAACTGATTCTTTAAAACAGAAATAGTTTATGGAGTCCGTCTTTTCCTTTAGCAATTTCTCTTATGACTAAACACTGGAGACGTTTTAAATTAATCACGTGCGGTTTAAAAATGCTGTATACGAGTCATTCTACGATAAGGAAAAATGTCAAAGCTTGCATGCTTATTGTTTTTGGAGGCACAAATTTATTTATAAAAGTAATTGTCGTTAAAGTTCGCAGAAATGATCAAATATATCCGTCTGTTTTCCTTATTTCGCTTTTATATCACTAAAAAATGATCGATTTAATGTGGAATGACCCACATATGTATAAGTTTACAGTGTTTTCATTCAATCTGAAGAATTTGAAGCATATAAATGCACTGTTGGTTACTGTTAATTACTACTAATATAACACTACTTTGTACTGTGCAGATATGTCAGCGACTGAAATTTTCTTGGAACGGTGATGAACTTGGAATTATATCTTTATTGATTAACAAACCAAACGCACCACTGAAACTCAGCTTTGATGAAATATTAAAAAAAGATCCGTCTCAACTTCAGAGTTGAAGCGAAATGTAAATGTAAATACATTATTTTACGTGATAAGTATGCATAACAATAAAGAACACATAATATTAAATAAAAAGCGCTTTACTTCATTATATCTTTCGAGCAAACAAGAATACTTGATTATGAATTTAATTGTAAGTCATATACTTAGGCGTGGCTGAAAATTTAGCGTAAGACTTAATTACTTTGTTTACGGCTTCTAGGAAATCTTTCTCGGTAGCTACTTTACGTCTCGCGCGAATTGCGAACATACCAGCCTCGGTGCAAACGGACCGAATCTCCGCCCCGGTACTGTTCGGGCATAAACGCGCAAGAAGTTCAAATCTGATATCTCTCTCGACGCTCATCGAACGAGCATGAATTTTGAAAATATGTGTTCGCCCTTCTAAATCTGGCAATCCAAATTCCACTTTTCTGTCTAAACGTCCGGGACGCATTAACGCAGGATCCAAAGTATCCGGCCTATTCGTTGCCATTAGTACTTTAATGTTTCCTCGTGGATCGAAACTGAAACATTCGGATTTGTGAGAGACTCATCTTTTGCCTAAGTACTACAAGCAATATTTAGTAGTACAAATTAAAATGAGAAAATATCCTTACCCATCTAATTGATTAATAAGTTCCAACATGGTACGTTGCACTTCATTGTCGCCACCAGCCCCATCGTCGAATCGAGCTCCTCCAATAGCGTCGATTTCATCAAAAAATATTAAACACGCCTTTTTACTGCGCGCCATTTCAAATAATTCTCTCACCATACGGGCACCCTACGATCGAAATTCGTAAAATAGCTTTGGTTTATGAATTTTATACAAATCGATGACATAAAAATCAAATAAAATGGTTTTTTTTTATACAAAATTCATTTATGACCCTCACTTCGCCAACATATTTTTGAACCAGTTCGGAACCAATGACTCGTATGAAACAAGCATCCGTTCTATTAGCTACAGCCCTGGCGCACAAAGTTTTGCCTGTACCTGGTGGGCCAAACAACAGTACTCCTTTAGGCGGCTCGATTCCCAGGTTAACAAATTTCTCTGGCTGCAATAAAATCATGATTATATTTCGCACAAGTATTTGTTAGGTATGACAAAAATATCACTTGACAACTGTAAAATGCTAACGTGTAATAAAGGCGTTTCAACGACTTCTCTTAGTTTCTCAATTTGGTCTTTGCAGCCACCAACGTCACTGTACGTGACGTCAGGTTTTTCCTCGACTTGCATCATTGTCACGGTGGGATCAATTTTTGGCGGAAGCGGGATATGAATCTGATACTTGTTACGATCCACTCCTACACGCATACCTTCTTCGATGTCAGTTGGCGCAACGGAATCTGCCAGGTCAACTACAAACTTAGCAAACTGTTTCACATTTATAATATATTTTGGGTCGTCGGAATTCGCATTGATGATTTTGGTGCAACGTGCGACTTGCAGTGGCTGCTCATTTTGTAGTGTTTGTTTATCTGCAGCTAAATCCCACAGCGCCGGTGGCGCCAAACCTGTGTCGGACTCTTTGATTCCTGTCAACTCGTTGACACGTTTAATTATTGTCTGTATATCTTCTTCGACAGATTTGATGCTTTTTGTGTATTGTCCCTGGCCCTGTAAAATGTACAAAACGCACTTAAGTTGATTCCACGTACAAAAACTGTATATGTTTTATAAGAAGGATCGCAGAATTTTACGCACGTAAGTTTTAAGGAGGGCAATATCTCCTTCATCCAAAGCTGAAAGCATGATAAGTTATAATATATCATAATAAAGAAGCGGATAATTAGCTGCGATAAATGCTTACACTTAATTTCTTTTTCCTCCTTTCCTTCTTCACTCTTTACTTTTCGCATATCCTCTCCTAAATGATCAGGCATATTCGTGCTTGTTCTATATTTATTTTTCTAATCGTTAAAAAGTCAAATTTGCTCTTTAGAATGAATAAGGTGACTAACGATCACAAGATTTAAGGTTACGTTCTTGCTTGCGATTACTAGCAAAATCGACAGCTCCTTCGGGCGCCCTCTACATCCAATAGTGAAGTGCCTAGCAACGAAGTATGAAACACCGACGAGATACTGCTAAAGACTGCCCAGCCTTATGGAAGTCGCATGCCAGAAAAATTCGCTGTTTTCTTACGCCCTCTAAAATATATTACGGTAAAAATAAGAAACAGAAACTAAATTACGGAAGATCTCATCGGTAACGTAAGTAAATGGGTGCAGTGCCGTAGGTAACAAATAAATGTAGGTCGCTGGCATTATCCATTCACATGTGTAATTATACATATTTCATTTTACAATTTATCACACTCGTATTGTCTTACTTTCTGTACAACTTTCAAAGTTTGTACAATGTTTCTATTGCACACTGTTTGAGCACTTTGCACCTGTAGGAAAAATAAGAGTAAGTGACTCGTCACATTTTAAAGAAATGTTAGAATGTAATAAAAATCAATTAGAAAGGTACTGCTGTATTTATACAATAATCCTTCTTAAAGCAGAAATTGTGCTTAACGGATATAGAATTGCAAAAAAAGAATATGTATAATGTACGATTAATGAAAAAATTCGTTCATTCTTATCGAGACTGTTAATAGACAACAGCAACTCAATGTATTTATTTCTTTATCGGGTAACATCACCTCTGGTGCTTGACAGGCTAAAATGTCTGTAATTATATATTGGGGTGGGCGGAGTGGCGAAATAAAAGTGTTAACTGAAATTATACATATATCATCAACTTTGCCCACATAAATATTAAATAAAAGGTAATAATAAGTACATTACATAAATAAGTATTGAATAAAATATACGACAGGACACATAAATCAAAAATTAGTTCGTAGTATGTTTGTCCCTGTTGTATAGCAAAATCTTCACTTTTAGCTGAAATATTATTCGAATCACTTTCTCCGATTCAATAGAACGTGATGTGGTATAACGCAACAATATGATCCTCAATCACGGGCAATGTATAATTATCGCGAATAATATAATTGTTCAATACTCTGAAGTCCACGCATAACCGAGCTTCACCATTCTTCTTTCGTGTCATTACTATTGGCGACGCATATTTGGATTCGCTCGAACGTATTATACCTTTCTTTAACAGTCTATCAATTATATCTTGCAATCGCATTTTTTCAGAATATGACAGTCTTCTAGGGTTAAAATGAAATAGTGTGCGTTCGCGTAAAATGTAAAGTCATTTTCATTTTGACTGCTGGTTCTTGCGGACGTTCTGCTGTTAAATATTTTACATTAAACATACCACGAAGCGCTTATTTCCCACAGTTTGAAATTTCAGAATTAATATCTCACGATTTAATCAGTACATTATCCTCCCAAGAATTACTAATATCAATATTTATAATTTCACGTACACCATTATTTAAAATGGTTATTTCTTCCGGCTCTACTAATTTAAAACCAAATTCTTTCATTACATTGCGAGCTAGTATAACTTGACAGCGCATTATCTTATCCGGAACTACACACAACCAGCCGTAAACGACATTTTCGCAAAGGAGAAAGGCGTTCAGAATCACCTCAAGTATCACCCCTTTTCGGCTCTATGGGCAGATCTAAGACACCCTGTATTAAAAGAAAAGAAAATTTAGTATGTTGTTCTTTTCGTATATAACTTCTTTCTGTTTTTATTAATAAGATTGTGTCCATGGTAACAATGTATCGAATGAAATGTTAACAAAATACATTAACGCTATACGTTTTGTTGTAGCATTATATTTGCCAAAACCTTACAGTACCTATATTAGTGTATCAGTTTCTGTAGCGAACTATTTCAAAGTGTAAGCTATTGAGAAGTGTAAAGTGGTTAGAACTGTAAAGTATTTACAAAAGTGAATTTGAAAAAAATTGTCATCAAAATGGCAAGTAAATTGCCTCATAGCTCTATTTGCATTTATAAGAATTGTGGTGTCAGAAGCAGAGATAACATATCAAACGTCCGATTTTATCGTCTACCTGTTACTGATAGAGATCGATTAACAACATGGTTAGTAAATAGTGGCTGCGATGGTCTAGCAGAGGAAGCGGACGTGGATTTACTAAAATTAAGAATATGAAGCAGACATTTTCCGATTAATGCATTATACCCAAGTGAAAGATTAAAAAGAAATGCGGAGCCAATAATAATAATAAATATATGAAATTGATTCGGATGACGAGGATAAAGAATCTTGCACTGCTAGTAAAAAAAAATATTGCGAGGAGATACATATGTTACAAGCAAAAGTAAAACGTCAAAATAACACGATTCAAAAGTTAAGAAACGAAAATGCTATGTTAAAGCACACGCTTAAAGCAAAAAAAAAGCAAGATTTCTCGTTTACGAACGAGATTACAAATACTGGCAGCAGGTAATTTGCCAAATAAAACTCTTTTAAACGACGTGCTCGTTCATTTACCTACCCTGCTCAACGCATTTACCAACATCGCTGACTCATTTACCGACGGAGCCCAGGCCCACCAGACCCATTTCTTGGCACGGCAATTTACACGGGGGCTGGCAGTCTTTAATAGTACACTCGTCGGTGTATGAAATAAAAGATAAACTAAACATCTCGCATACTCCCCTGCTATTTTCTACTTTTGTCGAAAGTTGTCATATAAAATTCCTTTCTTTAAAATATTAAAATACAATGAGTTAAAATATGCGGCCAAACTTCTGAAACTTGGTCACGCTCAATTTGGCGGAAATTCGAAGATAGTCTCATTTCACATAAAAACGATGGGCTGTACTTCCGAAAACATCCATGCTTCGTGGCTGAAATTTTGAGAATAGATTCCTTTTAGGTAAAAACAATGTTTTCTAGATGGAATTCTGGCGACTCGACAATTTTCTTCGAAAAATGTTTAACCATTCTTACTATCCCAGAGAGGAAATGAGAGTGCTCACGCCATAGGAATTGGTTGGCTCGGGCGAGGTGCTGCCCTCAGCTTGTAAATTGCAGGAATCTGCTCTGTTTGGTTCCACGCTAGCATGTACAAAAATCTATTCCGTTCCATCATAGGAGGAATCTGCCCTGTTTGGTTCCACGCTAGCACAGATAAAAATCCATTCGAATCCGTCCGAGTAGGAATCTGTCCTATGTGGTTCCACGCTAGCCATTTCACAATCCCTCAGATGTTGCGGTCGTATTTGTCGACTTCTTTTGAACTCAGCAATTATTAATATTCTCGCCAAACTAAACTATGTAAAATTTTTGAGCGATAATTGTTTCCAATGGCTTTTTAGGTATTTAAACTATTGAAACATCCGATGAAATGAGCTCATCCGTTAATATTGATTTAATTGTAATATTTTGACTGCGTTCAGTTTGATCTTGTGAGCACAAAGCTAAAGATAATTTTATTTACTATCAATAAATATAACAATAATTGATTTTAAAACATCAAATGCAGGTTTCGCGCTATTCCCATCTCTAGACAAATTTGAAAAAAATATTATTTGGCTTATAGATAATAAACCGATTTCAGGAAATTACAGACTTAAATATTTAAAAAATATGTTTAAATATTTATTAACAAATATTGATAATTTTTCATATAGTTATGAACAAAAAATAAATGTAATTTATGTAAAAGAAAAGAAATTAACCTCAGGCGGTCGTGTCGGTAGTGTTCCGGTAAAAATGTAATTTGGCTTATTAGGGTAAAAAAATGTAAATCTGGCTTTTAAGGGGCCCTGACCGCGAAAATCCTATCATCCCTCGCTTTCTCCGATCACTTGAGATTTCCCATCTGAGAGTTTATGGTGCGTCTATCACTATAGAAACTTGGAGGACTCTTGACAAATTTTGAAACCCGTTGCTGTTTCTTTAAATCCTCCAACTGACTAAGTGTCCCGTATGCACCATAAACTCATCTAATTTGTTCGGATCTTTCACCCTGCATCGGCTCTTCGACCCGAAAAATTACCTACAATGCATTCTTATTCCTTGCTGAAGAAATAAGGTTCCACTGACAATACAAAATTTTATTCTCCGATATGTGCGGGACGTGGAATTATGACAGAACGATGAATTCGTCAAGATTATTGCCGCATATCATGGAAGTTCATTCATATCCGAATGCGTTCCAATCTATGAATGTGAAACGAGCATTTCAAGTTTTCGGAAGACGGTTTGCTGCGGCCATACAAGTCGCGGGCAGGATCCGAAAGGGTTAATGATGAGAAGTGCATCGTGGCAAAACACAGTGGAATTTATTAAAAAAATAGGAACACACACAGGAAGAAGATACAGACACACGTTCCTTAATAAGAGAAGAAGGCTACATACCGATACAATTGAATGGGATAGCCACTCATGATGAAGAGGCCGAACGGGACGACGGTGCACTAGATTGTGCAATATATTTAAATAATAATATTGAGGATACGAATATTAATGCCGAGATGGACAAAGATACATCATTTTATGAAAGGACATCAATTGCATACTTTGCAGGTTACATTGTAAATCATATGATGAAAAAATATGAGTGTACTGAATGCCGTGATAAAATGATGAAAACTCCTATGGATTATGTTGAAGCTGTAGAGGAATATTTCGTAGATAGGGAATATTCAGATGACGATGAAGATGCCCCATCCATTACGAAGTTAGCAAGAGCTACATAAGAATTTGTTCGCATTATTACGTTGCAGCTAAAAACATTTAAAGGGTACTGGAAAAATTTGTGGAATTCCCGAAATTTATTACAAAATTTATATATCAAGGGAATAGAGGAAACAAATGCCCAATACCGGGCATGGTTTAACAAAGAAGAAAGCTGCTACAATCACCGTGTAGCAGCTTTGAAACATTAATACAAAGTGAAAATACATGACCACGCACGGAAGAGAAATGAAGAAGAGAAATCCAGAAAGAAGTCATGCAAAAGGCAAAAATCAAAAAATATATTGCACCAGTAAAAATTGTATCATTTGCGACAAGTAAGAGATACATACAGCTGTATACGGCTCCTGCGGCTCATCTTGTCTCCTGCAAGCACTCCTTGTGGATCGAGTAGCTCGGTACCTGTAGATGCCCCGGGTGGATCGAGTAGCTCGGGGGGCGAAATGGGACCACGGTGACAACCGAATACATAAGTCGCAGGTGCTTTTAATTTTGGCCAGCTACATGGATCAATTAGTGGACTACTGTGTGACGACGCACTATTGCAGATAGTACTGCAAGAGATTACACCCTCATCCCTCCTCCTTTATTACGCAAGAACCGGGCCACCGTGCAGGTTTTAGTGGGTAGGAATTCCACACTACCCCCGCAGTCTTTCTCCAAAGCAAGCGGGGGTGCCTTTTAAAGGTTTCCTTCATGTAAAAACAAAACGCCGAATGTAAGTACGCACTAAGTCATTAACGTTTTGCGTTTGTTTATATTTTTACGTTTTCTTTTGCGTACATACTAAATTTATTGTTTTAACGCTTTTAATTATAGATTATACAAATCGCTACTAATTTAGTTTCGCGAGAATATTAATATTCGTTATGTGTTCGAAATAAGTCCACAATTACGACCGTAACAACTGTGGAATCGTGAAATGACTAGCGTTGAACCATACAGGGCAGATTCTATTGTCAGACGGATTCGAATGGATTCTTGTCTGTGCTAGCGTGGAACCAAACAGGGCAGATTCCTCCTATGATGGAACGAAATTGATTTTTGTACATGCTAGCGTGGAACCAAACAGAGCAGATCCCTGCAATTTACAAGCTGAGGGCAGCACCTCGCCTGAGCCAACCAATTCCTATGGCGTGAGCACTCTCATTTCCTCTCTGCTATCACCACAGACGAAGTATAGAATGGACCTATCATCTTACGGGACCTCATGTCACATGTTCTGAAATACAAACCTTGGAAAAAACCATATAATGTGATGAATAGAGGAATTACGTTTTGCTGAACCATCGAAGGTGGTCAAATCACTGAACGCGCATAAATAGGTACATGTTTGTCACATCTTCGAAAGAATATGCATCGCACATCGCGGCGTCACGACGATGCATCGTGGGGCTGACAGCTAGCAGCTTTACCAAGAACGCTAGCGATTCATTGCGTATAGAAGACGAGTCATTCCAAGTTACAATTTGCGTTCATATGCATACATATATTATATTACATTGTATGTATATGTACAGTGCAATTCTGTTGTCGGTGTTAACTCGCAGTCAAAGGAGATGCCGGCTAAAGCACCGCGCCTGGGCACACGCATCGCCGCAATGCGTGTGTCTAGTCGCGGTGGCTTTAGCCGGCGTATTGACTGTCAATTAACAAACAACGTAAGAATCGCACTGTACATGTATACAAATATACATACATACATATCTATATGCCATATGTACATGGAAAATGCGCGAAAGTAAAGCAGTATCATGTTGCAAAACATGTAATTAGATGCATAAGCAGACAAAAATGGGCAAAGCGAAAAGCAATCGGGTTATTGTTAAAAAAAGTGAAACTGTCTAAACATGCCTGAAATGTGATAATTTTGAAAACCTGTTCTTAATAGACCCTCCAAATCGCAATTACTCGCCGAGCCACTTTGTATCTTTATGAATTTTGACTTTTAGTACGAAATAAATTAATATTTTTCGATGCGCAGCGCATTTATCGTGGCTAAACCATTTTGGATACTTCTGCTCCACGGAACAAGAAATTATCTAAAATAGTTTATCCAATATGAATGCTTCGCTGCACAATGCCGGATAATAAATATCAAAAATTGTATTCACAATTTGGAAAATGTCTGGAAATTCTGAACTAGGGACACACAAATGTCCAAAGTACACATCGTCGGATAAAGCATACGCGCGAAAAGATAAAAGTAGTTTCTTGTTCTTGCGAAAATTGCGATCTTCGGAAACCAATGCATAATAACAATTACGACATCCCGACTTTTCTATACTTTTTCTAATAACATACCCAGCAAAATATTCTAAAGCGCATGTTTAGAATGTGCGCACAAGTGGTGGCAGATCTTTAACGTTGTCAATAATATTAACAACGGTATCGATACCGTCATCTGTATGCTTTTCTACACATAATGGAGCTTCATGCAATGACGTGGCTGGTTCACAATGCGGTATGTAATCTTCCTGTACTAACGGTGTGTCGTCATCAACCATGCAATTTGTATTACTAGACGTACATTGTAATGATAGCAAAATGTTTTTCCTAATATGTTCCATCCGGAACAAGCTATGGAATCATATAAAACCCACTTCACGGTTTTTTCCACAAATCCAGATGCGAAGAGCCATGGCAGCAAAGGTTTATGGCACGACTTTAAGAAAGCAGCTATTTTTGAGGAATCCTCCGACATATAGTTAATGATGGCACTTAGAGTTTCGCGCGCATTTGTCCTCAATAGCTCCAGACGTACCATAAACCCGGAATTCCGAAGGGTCCAACAATATTGTACCGGTACCAAACCGACCATCGCGACCCAGAGGAAAAACCCGATCCGCTGACTAGGTCTTGGCACCCCCATCGCAGGTAACACCCCACCCTTACACGCACAACCGAAGTATTAATTTCGTTACTCGCCAATGAAGAGACTTCCGGCATGGAAAGGGAACCAACCCGAGGTTTCCAAAAAGGAAAAAATAGAAGAAAAAGTCAGTCGTCACCGACACTTCAAAGAATCTGACACACACACACGCACACAAGTATTCTTTTGCAAATTTGTTAAAGTCTCTGTTAATATATGTATTTGTTACTTAGAAGTCAATTTAATCAATCAACCCTATACTCCCTCTCACCGTAAAGGTAACAAGGATTTCACGTCTACATCGGTGTAGAATTTACCTGCCGGAGATTTATGACCTCTGGTGATCCGTAATCAATCAGAAAAATCGTGATCGCACCGTGAACGCGTGAACAAATAGCAAGACGCACCGCTTTTACAGACGGATTCCGATTATATGTGCCACCATGCATTCGTAGAACGGAGAAGTTTTCTAAACAATCGGTATTGAGTCGCGAAGTCATAAAAAACGTAACACCTTCTTCTCGTAAATCATTCCACAATTGTGGAGTGGCATTTATAGATTGCCGCAACCCCAGAAAACAAGGTGGCGCTTTCAATCCAGTCGGTGAAATAACAAACCAATTAGAAATAAGACATGCCTGCAACTCAAATTTTTTTTCTACATGACTGTAGAAACGCAAAAGCGCACACCTGTTTGGGTTGGGGTCACGGGCACATCTACTGTTCAAATTGTCAAACAAATCGTTCAACGTTTCAAAGAAACTAGCCGTATATGTTGAACTGTTTTTGTTTTTATGCAACCTGTTAACGCTGCGGCGAATAAAGCAGACGAAACCCTTTTACTAAAAACCTGGAGAGCAAGCTTACTTTTCATTTTATCGAAAGAATTTGGCCTTACATGTTTTTCTGACAATTTGTAAGCTGCTCGAGTGCTTCTACTTTGCTCTAAATCCCATAATGAAGCTACATCCTTCCACAAAACTTGGGATCCATTGATTAGGAAATCATGGTCCAATAAATTGTTTCGTATACTTTTGAATAAATGCAAAAAGTCGAAAAGAAAATAGATCCTTTGGCCGTTTCTCGCAAAATGCGGGTTTTGAATAGAAACTCGTTCGTTTGCTATACTCAGGTTGCTTCTTCCCTGATCGAAAACAACCGCTCTGACTTTTAAACCAGTGTCGTACACTGCATCTAAAATTTCGTCCAAAATGGACAAATCGTCCCTTCTAATGCCGGATTTGGGTAAAAAAGCCTGTGCTTGTTTCCAATTAGTGAATAGCTGGCGGACCATGAAAACAAGAACCTGTGAACCTACTGCTGTACCTCTACCCAAAGATCCCAAATTTTCGAAACCTTCAATGATTTGTTTGCTTGGGTGAAAATTCAAACATTTCTTTATAGCCATTTCATCAAACAAAAGAACGCAATTTCTGTCTGTGGCTTCCATATGAGAAGCTTTAATTTTGAGAACGCAAAACAGGCTTTGGCAAATGCCAGGCCAAATATCAATTTTCCCGGACCAACGAATAATCGTAACTGGGCTAGGCAAATGGAAACCAAAGACATTGCGCATTCTATCATACAAAGCGGGCGAAGTATAGTGCATCTTCATACACATTTGCCTTTCACTACGCGTGAAAGGCCTTAATTTTAAAGGTCTAAATAATAACATGCAAACAAATGTTAATACAAAGCCAGAAACTCTTTCCGCGATAGCTTTCTTCAAACATGTATCATCTATACTGCCTGAAGAAAGTTTATTTCGTAATCGACTCAATGCCCTATTCTTCGCACGTAATTGCAAGCGAAGTTAATTAGACTTGTTCTTCTCTTGCTTCAGATGTTCTTGGATTTTCATCAACCGTTACTCCAATTTTTCCGCATTGCGTTCTTTAGATGGCGAAACGGCTTCAGCACTACGATCACTAATACTACTACTATCATCGCGGAAATACATAACTGGTGCGGCATTTTTGCGCAATATACCTGGCGGATGAAAACCATTCTTTAAAAAAGTCCGGCTACAAATGTATTCTTTACTCAATTCTAAATTTGTTATCTCCAGCCAATCGTCAAGACCGCAGTTAACTAAGCACGTTAAACATTTGTCGCTATCACTAACCAGGAAACGATGGAAAGTAGTGGTGCCCGTTGAATTGCGATTTATTAAACCGCAAAGCAGAGCAAGGGAGCACAGCACAAAATAATTAATCGTGCGAAAGCGAACACAAAATATTTACAAATGCGGAAGCGAGCACAAAATAATAAACAAGGCGGAAGCGAGCACAAAGTTTGTGAATTAATAGGACACACCTAATTTGTTGATGATTATCTCGTCGTTGAACGTTCCTTCCCGGGTAAAGCTGTCAATCTCCACTGTTTGAACTAGAACAATGTAGATCGATATCGATTTCTATTATTTTAAAGGCAATTGAATGGCGCGCCATAATTGCTCATCCTGCCACTTCAAGCGCGCTGTTGAGTTTTTTCATATTGAGTCGATAACGTTGAGCGTGAAACGCGCGTGGTAATGGGGCTACGTAGCCCTCGATACGTGTGACACAAATTTGCACTGGATGATAGGTTATTCTACGCATTCTATGCATCGGTTGATCGTTATCTCTAGACGATCGAGACAGTTGCTGCTTGTACGACGTTGAATACGGAACGATTTAAACGTTCCAGCTGTTCTTTGAATTTTACTACTCGGCATAGATTTAATATTGCATTTAGTTCTATTGTTATTACTCTCGATTTTTAATTTAGTCTAATTCTTAAAACTTGATTATTTCAATTTTTAGACACGCAACCTCAATTTTAAAGCTACTTTTTGTTACAATCGGTTACGTGCGGTGATAGTGGTGCCAAGTGTGCAAAGGGTCGTGTACATTTGCGGAATACGACTACATGATGATGTTCTCTGACAATAATAACAGATTTCCGAAAACTGTGACACGACTTGTGTCAAAGATTGAATCACCGCATTCAAGCGAGTGGTGGACACGAAGAACATCCCTGGAATAATTAGTTTAGTGCAAATCGTGGAATCGTGATCCTCGTGTGCTGCAAATTTCTGTGTTGATGGATGTATTGTGAACAATCGAGGACGGGACAATCGCATATTTGGTTTTTATGAACAAAATTGAGTATTGAAGGCTACCATCACCCTCTTTACTTGATAATCCCACTGGGCGGGTTTCGATATGCCCATGTGGATTTTTACAAGTAAGCAGGTTGAGTGCTATACATCATAACGCGTGTGCCTTCTGAGTGTCAGATTTCACGGTGCGGTAGGTCATGGTTCCTGCGGCGTCGTAGCGAATGACTACCACTGAACGCAGCTGTTTGACTGAAGCCTCACGCGTCAGATTGCCCATCATTAGGTTTACAAGCCTTTTTGTGTACTTATTCTTTAAAAAGCAGGTATATCATATACAAGTGTTTGATATTATAAAGACCTGGGGAGAAATGAACTAGGATGTGTGTAGATATTATTACATCAATCAAAGTTAATATAAGCTGCTTAAAAATAATGTTTATGACTTCTACAACTTGAAATTGACGCGTTCCGTAAACCACTTTATCAAATAGTATAAAGACCCGTAATATATTTAATAACCTTGAATCCTCTTCTTCGATCACCAAATGATTATCTTGAAGTTCCTGAAACAGATCTGAAACTAACCCGAAATGGTTAATAACATTTCATAAAAAAATAAGCTTTAAAACCTTGGACATTGGATTGATGAGCCCCAGATTTTGTTCCATAATTTCCATCCGTCTTTTAGTAATACTCCTTGATTTCCATGCTATATTACACTTTCGAGCTTCTGACGTACTCACATTTCTTTAAAATACTTGGGATTTTATTTAGAATAATTGGAGTCACCAGTGGATCTGTAACAATCTCATACACTAGATTACTAGTCTTCCCAACTGACCCTCGGAAAAAAAGAAAAAAAGTTGCAGCTGAAAGAAGATCATATTTGAAACAGAATTATCATTTTATATCGACACTTTAATAAGTAGACTGCGGACTTTTATGCATTTATAGAAAATCTAAAGGTGCCACAGGATTCCACAGGATGCACTTAATAGGAATAAATATACAAATTATTCGAATTATATAGCGTTTTATAATGACTGGTAGGTGAAATAATTCCCTACCAAAGCTATGCTTTTTTTACTATACTATCAAAAATTTGAATTTGCTGAAAAATCCGCAGTGTATTAATAACAATATGACAAATCAGTAATTGGATTTTGGCCAAGGTGATACTTTCTTTCACTACCTTCATTAGCATCATTAGCATCATTGTCAATATTTTATCAAGCTTGAAGCTACGACTGTATTTGGTAGGTATTTTAATTATAGAATGAATCTGGCATCAATCTCAGCATAGCAATGCCAGTACAAACCGAGAAGAAATTTGGTTCTCATAGTTTATGTCTTAGTAAACGGATGACTTTGCGCAAGCTATAATAATTTGATGTAAACCCTGTTTAATCAGAAACTCAGAATTGAGAGTAGTCCCGTTTCACTGCAATTATTCTGTTTTGCTTATACGAAAAAGAAGCAGCTGACGATTACGCGAAAGCGAGATATAATACTTCTGCTATCAGCACGGCCAGTCCCAACTGCAGTTAAGAACATTTTTCTTGCAAGAATTCTCATGAACATGAATGGATATCACAAGCGAATTTTGATTTTTGCACAGGCAGATTCGAAAGATTGTGTAAGGATGGCAAATGATAATATCACATATATGTATAAAGTAACAATTTATTTAATATACTGAATGACCAATATAATCAATCGTCGTTCGTCGATGAATGGGCAATGCAATGTCGTTCACCCTGTTTTACTTCTATTGTTTTTCTAAATGCATGGCATGCACCGGTAACGCTCGATAACGCTTCACGCATTGTATGCACACACACAGATCTTACATAGCATACACGTACTCTTACAATTGTAATAACTTTCTAAAAAAAAAAGTGAAAATAAAAGTACAACAATGGAAGAAAAAATTTTAGAACAAAACTCTGCCAACAAACGGTCACTAGTACTGTGTCCATGAATTTCATCTACAAATTAGACATATTATACAATCAAAAGGCTGTCAGTTCTACAAACTTTAATTGCAATTCTATCATCTATTCTGATTTGTAAAATAAAGTAAGGGATATGATGTTTCACTATTTAAATGAAATTTTTCAGATGAAACTTGAAATAACTGTACTAGGATGGCTAATTAGATATTCAAGTCTTTAGCAGTATTTCCAGTAACAGATGATCGAGACAGAAAAGGATGCTGAAAGAAAAGAACAATGATTAAGAACAGGTAACCAGAGGGGCTACCGGCAAGTGCACTCGTTCAAACCGTGAGTAGGGAATTATCTATCTTTCGCAACACTAATTAAACGCGAGTGGTGCTTCAAATATCAATACCAAAAGGAAACTCTAATAAAAAAAAAATGAAATATTAGCAAACTTGCGATTCGACGCAACACTAATAAAATACTGACGCTATACTCTATGCACCAATTATGTAGTGAAACGTAACTCTAAGGAGAGTGCAGCCGTGGTATTTGGCAGCCGATGATGTGCCACTGTCCACATGGCCCAGGAACGTGCTCCCAAATAGGAGCAATTGGGCATTTTTGTTCGCAACTCTAATTAAAAACGCGATCTCTGTTAAACGCAACGCTAACTGGAACTCGCGATCCAATTGTCTCGCAACACTTCACATTTAAAAGTGACTCTAACAAAATAATTCAATAAAGCTGAACTGATAAGTCTCTAAGAATTTAACTGGAAGCTACTATACTATTGTTACGAGCCAGGGCTTGGCGAGTTTGGCCGGGAAAAAGGTTCAAGGGTTATGGTTACACCTGATAACCGGGTAGTGGGTCAACAGGTCAAAACTTGAATGACTGACCTGGGAAGAGGTCCGTGTTCTCCCAGGACTGGCCGACGGTTGTGAAGCGTCGGATAGCCGAGAGTCACAGCAAAGGGAAAGAGTGCGCTTCTCTGGACAGCTGACGTCGTCAGGTAGCCGATAGGCGCGGATGGAAGGATTCCGGATCTCCGGACTATTTGGCGGGTGTGAAGCGCCACGTAGCCGGCTCACCAGAATCAAGGAAGGTGTGTGTTTCCGGACAGCCGACGTACACGCCGGGTAGCCGTATAAACACGGATGGTCAGGTTGGGTTCAGGTAAAGGAACTCGTAACGTGCGTACACCACGAGCGGCTATGATGTACTTTGTGGGTCCCGTTCAAATCGAGGATTTCCTATGTATTGGAAGAAGGTGCAATGGAACAACAACTTGCGAGAAAACTATGACTGGTATATTCAAGATGATATGGAAGTTACAAAGATTGAGCGTATACAATGAATCCACGGGTTTTACGTATAATAATTACACGGGGGCTCACCGAAGATTGAGGTATGAAAGCCAAGCAGTAACTACGTACTGAAAGGAGATATTTGCTCGAAGGGGATTAACCCGATCTTGCAATGTCTGTGTCAACGAACGAAACTAACGCAACGAACGCGTGACCAGGACTAGCCCGATTTGATTGAATTTCGTGGTCCTTATATACTCGAAAATTAGGCTCGTAATTGTGGAAGGGGTAACTGCAGTTGCTCCAGTTTCGTGGGAACGCTGCGAGGGTGGTCTTCTGTTTATTCCTTGTAGGGCTGGCGCCTCCCAGGAATTTGGTCTGTCTCTCCCAGGGTCTGAGTTTCCTTTAGGAGGGGTCCCAAGTGTGCAGGTGCGGGCTTGGTCGTGTACGCGTCTTATGATTATAAACATTTGTAAAAATTCCAACCGTCGTCCTGGATGACACGTTCCCGAACGAATCAAAATTATGAAATAATTTCACCGTGCGTAACACTATTATCAGAAAAAATTAGATACGATAAAAAGTGGGTAAATGCAGTTGCCGCAAGAATTAGAATCCAATACAAAACTAAAATCTGAGAAGAAGAAAATTGCAAAAACAAACGTGGTATTTTAGTTGCAATGCTAAATAAAACACGATTTCTATTTCATTGCAACTCTAAGAAAAACCGTGATGAGATTTATGCGCAACTTTGCCTAACAAAAACGCGGTATTCATATGTTTCGCAATTCTGCTGCAAAACCGAAGAATTGAAGGAATCGCAACTCTACCTAAAAATCCGCGAACTTGTCCGCAACCCTAAGAATATGTGAAAATTAAATGCCTGGCGACTCTAATTAAAAATCCGAGTTTCATCTCTTGCAACTCTAATTCAACCCGTTCTCAAATTTTGCGCGACTCTAATAAAAACGCGAGTTTTGCCCAGGTGTCGTTGGGCCGCAACGGGCCAGGCTAAAAATACTATGCATGCAAGTAAATCAAGCACAGTGACAAAGTAGTAACAGAGAATGTCTCTCCATGCTTCTTAAGAATGGCGAGTCATTAGTAGTTGCCCTCTTCGATGGCAGTTTGCCGGGCCTCTTCGGCGTTTCGCCTCTTTTTTTCTTCGGGCGCGATTGGACTTGGCGGTGTTCGTAATTCAATTTCGAAAAAAACTTTCCTCGCGCCCTGTACCGATATCCTGGACTAATAGTAACTTCTAATAGAATAATTATAACTGTTTTGTTAATAAAGATGTTTAGCAACGGCCGATAGCGTAAACATTTTAGCAACGATCGCAGGCGAAACTATTTAGCCACGGCCGTGGACAAAACCATTTAGCGACGGTCGTCGGATTGTTAATCGAATGATCTTCCAATAAAATGCACGTATCCCCTAATTGTCGCAAAATTGTTTAATCTATTCTCACGATGTTAAAACATTTGCTAATTAATTGCGCACTACTCAATTGAAACAAGTAAACGTATGTAGGTACCACTCGGATGTGAAAAATGCTCTTACGAACTGTAATATAATTGTGAAACGGTGGAGAATTCTTGAACGTGTGGGGAACAATAAATAATGAGACTGCAGAAATTGTACCGCGCGAAGATTCGCAAATCCAGGAGAGGTGGAGAATTGGCCTATGACTTTGATCTGAAAACGCGCGCAGGTCAGCGATGCAAAAGAGTCGTATTTCCGATCTATCAATCAGCTCTGATCGACCAAACTTTTGACAATTTCCATACGATATCGTCACCTCTGTGGTGAAAAGAAAATTCGAAGGATGTATCGTGAACGTACACCACGTAGAATTTCCTTTCTTTTAACTGCATAATTGCAAGGTGAAACTAACAAAATAAATTGCAGAAAAGGCCTTTGGAAAAAAACGGTAAAGTTGGAAAGTTATAAAATCTGATATTTTATAGTACCTGCGTTGAATTGCGTTATATGGAAATTGAAGTACATATTTCGTTGACCGGCGATATTTAACAAATTTTATCGCTCGATTCTATGTCACGAATCGCAATCAATAACGTTCTGGCAATTAGCATCATAAAAGGAAGAACACACGTTGAAAAGCATAACGAGAGTGGAGTAAATTTTTACTAACTCAAAATTAATTGTTAACCCAGCTGTTTGGAGAGTGTATTGGTGAGGTCAGTGAGAAAAGTAAAATCACTCCTGCATCAATTGTGACAAGAAACCCTGCTTCCTTCAAATGATATTCAAATGATATCCACGAGTCATCAGACATTTACTGGTTTTCAGCTAAATAATTATTAGATGGAATTTTACTAAGTGTAAGGACTCATAGACGGGGAGTACGTGACCTTAAATAACCATCCATTCACTGCAAAAATTATAAAATACAAATCTGAGTGAAGCTGCCTCTAAACGCGAGCAAAAGGAGGAGATATTCGCCCTCTTTCTAAAGAGAAATCGAGCTGACTAGGTGATCGCGACTCTCCTGGCACCGAACAAATATTCTACATACTCCCGAAGCAAATGCTGCCTCGACATGACCCCAAGAATGAGTTACCGCGTGACTAATATAAAGCGATCAGAAGCTTTGGTCCCGAAGTGCACAGTTGTGCACATATTAGACGAATTCGTTAGACGAATCACCTACCCTATGGGCGTCTCACCGAATGGAGGTGCCCCACACTGCACCCAGGTGTGAACCGAATCGAATCATCCACATAAGGCAAGACGGCATGCACCACCGTAAGGACGCCTAGTTGGGAATCCGACTGGGTCGCGGGTCGGCTACGTTGCGTCCGGTGAATCTCGCGATTGGGACCCCCAATCGTTCTGATGCACGAAGTATCTCATTCGTGTGATTATGTGTGTTTGCAACCAACCCAGAATCTCCGCGAAATGATTAAGCATTAAAGAACAAAGACTAATCGCGTATTTGCACGCTGCACTGGTGGCGATACGAATAGAAAAGCTAAAGCTTGAGTAAAGAAGTATGCGTCTGAATGAATGACTATTTCACTCATTCCACCCACGCTTATAAACACAGAGTAGCGGTCTTAAAACTAACGCGCTTATCTTATTGACAGTTATACTAAGTATACTTTACTCACTCCGCCAACACTTAGAAAAACATAAGAGTTATCCTTAAAACTAAGTACATACTTAATCATGACACCACGCTCTACGCACACTTACAAAAATAGAGCAATTCTCTTAAAACTAATTTACCGTTCACTTGGGATTTAAAACAATGATTTAATTCGCGATTGAATGCGCGAGGAAATCTGGCATCGACTTAGAATCAAATGATAATAAATCGATGTCAGGTTTCCTTTCCCGATCCCGGGCCCGACCACCCTCCACATGGGAATCGCCCTACATTCCCGGCTTGGGCACATTTTATTCGGAATTAAATGAAAAATAGCAATTTCAAGTAATGAACGTTTGCAACTAATATATTGCGTTTATTTGAGATAGAGCCTCTGTTTCCTTGAAACAATGCAATGAAAAGTTATTTCAGCCAATAATCAAATACCAAAATTATTTTAGAAAAATCGTTTTCATATAAACTAAAGTGTAGCTATTTCAAAATAATATCTGGCGAAAGGAACAAATTTCCAATGAGATAATGCCCAAGCCTGTTCCATTCGCACTTATAAAAATAGAGCTGTAGTCTTAAAGCTAATTATAATTTAAAATAGTCGTTGTTCGTTCTATTCGTACTTAAAATAGCAGTCCAGTGGTTTTATAACTAAATATGAACTAAATATGAACGCAAATGTTGAGAAGTTGGTTCATCGATAATGACGACGACGGTATCTATTTGTAGAAAGCGTTGAAATTAATTCTCACTGAAAATAATTAACGCTCGAAAATGATTGTCTTAAAAACTATATGTATACATACTCAAAGTACGAAGCCACACTCCATTCACACTTGGAAAAGCAATTGCGGCAATAGACAAACTATTCGTATGCAAGGTAACATTCAAACGTGAAATCTGAAAAATCTGAAAAATTAAGAATGATAATCTCAATAATAATCTGAAAAATAAAGAATACCTGTAAACGGAGGTTGCAATTTATTATATCTTTGGTTGAAGTAAATGATTAGAAAATAATTTCAAAAACCATGGTCCACCAACATGGACGATACAATAAAAATAGGATCAAGTAAACAAGAGCACCATAATTCTGAACATGTGTTTAAATAAAATTCAGTAGCCACCATGGGCTTTAGAATATGTAATAATAATCTGAAAAATAGAACATTTCTGTAAATCATCGTTGCGATTTATTGTTAAAAATAATTTCAAAAATCATGAACAACCAACTCAAACACTATACAAAATACAAATGCGATCAGATAAGCAAAAGTATCATAACTAGAATTCTGTATTAATAATTTGGAAAAGAGAGGACAGCTGTTCCCTGTTTCATTATTACATCTTTGATTCAGGTAAAAGTAAAATAATTTAAATAAAAGCGGAGTAATAGTTGAAATTTATAAGAGAAATTTAAGTGGCAAGACAAACATTAATATAATAATAGATAATAGTAACTGATAATAAGTAATTGATAATAGTAAGTAAATAGTGACTGATAATAATAGATAACCTAGTAATCCAGAATAGTAATAAATAGAAAATTAAAAAAGCATTTCGAGCACTCACCGAACGTAGAATCACTTTATAGTGGTCAGTGGTCAAGTGGTCAGTGGCTAAGTGGCCAAGTGGCCAAGTGGTCAAGTTGTCCAGAGCAACAGGTCAAGTGTCCACTACTTCAAATCCAAAGCCTAAGGTCCATTAGAGCAATAACCACGAAACTGGAACTTACCCCTTTCAGAGCCGCGATAAACTTAAATTGTGGCGCGCAAACGGGGCCTTTATACATATGTATACCGTATAGTACCGGGTGTCATACACAAACAATTTCCGAACGAATAAAAGTTGCGCCAAAATTGTATACTTCTCGTATGTTATGAACTATATTTTATGATTTATACTCTGTTACGCACGGTGAAATTATTTCATAATTTTGATTCGTTCGGGAATGTGTCATCCGGGACGACGGTTGGAATTTTCTACAAATGTTTATACTCATAAGACGCGTACACGACCAAGCCCGCACCTGCACACTTGAGACCCCTTCTAAAGGAAACTCAGACGCTGGGAGATACAGACCAAATTCCTGGGAGGCGCCAGCCCTACAAGGAATAAACAGAATCCGGAAAATCAGAAGACCACCCTCGCAGCGTTCCCACGAAACTGGAGCAACTACAGTTACCCCTTCCACAATTACGAGCCCAACTTTTGAGTACACATACAATATAATACAATAATGTATAAGGACCACGAAATTCAACCAAATTGGGCTAGTCCTGGTCACGCGTTCGTTGCGTTAGTTTCGTTCGTTGACACAGACACATTGCAAGATCGGGTTAATCCCCTTCGAGCAAATATCTCCTTCAGTACGTAGTTACTGTTTGGTTTTCATACTTGAATCTTCGGTGAGCCCCCGTGTAGCTGTTATACGTAAAACCCGTAGATTCATTCTATACTGCTCTATCTTTGTAACTTCCATTTTATCTTGAATATACCAGTCATAGTTTTTCTCACAAGTCGTTGTTCCATTATACCTTCTTCTAAGACATAGAAAATCCTCGATTTGAACGGGACCCACAAAATACATCATAGCCGCTCGTGGTATACGCAAGTTACGAGTTCCTTTACCTGTACCCAACCTCAACCTGACCATCCGTGTTTATACGGCTACCCGGCGTGTACGTCGGCTGTCCGGAAACACACACCTTCCTTGATTCTGGTGAGGCGGCTACGTGGCGCTTCACACCCGCCAAATAGTCCGGAGATCCGGAATCCTTCCATCTGCGCCTATCGGCTACCTGACGACGCCATCTGTCCAAAGAAGCGCACGCTTTTCCTTTGCCGTGACTCTCGGCTATCCGATGCTTCACAACCGTCGGCCAGTCCTGGAAGAACGCGGACATCTTCCCGGGTTAGTCACTCAAGATTGACCTGTTAACCTACTACCCAAGTATCAGGTGTAACCACAAACCCTAGAACCTTTTCCCTGCCAAACTCGCCAAGTCCTGACTCGTAACAGCTCTTACGCCGAAATCAAAGTGACGCAATAATGTGCAACTGTCACGTCCAGAAACGTCTAACCGACCATACAGTAGAGATAAGGAATCCTATACATATAAGGACGGAGCCACGACGCAACATAGATACAACATGAGGTCAGGAATCCGATACTAGTGACGCAACGACGGAAGGAAGATAAGAACTCTGCGATCATTCATCCGCTATCGTTGGCGTGTCAATTTGTTCTGTTCTTTAAAAACGCGTTCAATCTCCCCTTGACCGTAACAATACAATTAGCATGAAATTGTTAATTCATAACAATATCTTGTTTGAAAAATGGACAGTGCTCAGGTATGCACTTCGGCCATTTTATCAATTTGGAAAAATTTAGGCAGCGACAGGGCGTAATAGAATTACTTAATCAAAATTCAGCAGGTATATGTATAAACCTTATGCTATCTTGCATAGGCGAGAGTTCTCGTCTGCATATTCTGTTCTCTCTTCTGTGGGTTAAAACCATCAGCCAACAGGTAAAAGAATCTGTACCTAACCAGCAGCTAGTAAAGTATTGACCGAATAATATACATATAGTTCCCTCTACAAGCAGCAGCACATAATATAGTTAATTTCAAAGCATCAAAAATATTGAAGAAATAGATAGGGATGGGTATCTATTCCAACAGGACGTGTATGTGTGTGTCAAGTCATTACACAAGGTTTCCACACTTAACACAATTTATTGTGATGTAGTGTACTTAGCAAAACGAGACGAATAATGCGTGTGACGTGCACAGAGCTTGGATCTTCCTGACTGACTATCGGCCGCCGAAGCTTCCTCTTTTTTAAAAGGTGTCTCCACGCGGACACCAACTACAATCTATCAGTTGTCTGCTTCTATGTCAAATCTAGCCAATCGCGAAGTCAGCTTGTAATTTTTACCGGTATCCGGTGGAGGTACACAAAAACAAAGGTTGACGCCGCTTTGTGCTTTCGGTAGCCTGCGGGAATTTCCACAGGTAAGGGTGCACATGGAGCAATTCGCCAGAGATCTGGTGGCCTCACACCTCGAACCTCCTGGAAACTTAGTTTTACGACGCATGCAATTAACCGTCGAAGGCCAATTTAAAAAATCCCTTAAAATACAACTTAATATCGGTATTGGAAAAATACCAGGATTTCCTTTGACGGCTTTCTAACACGTGCGTCGCAAAACGTGCTACCCAGCTGCAAACCGGCTGACCACATGTAGCTGGTCGCTACAATAGAAATTTTAAAACGAGGAACAACTTTTTAGCACCGACGGGGCATTATTTTATGCATGTGTGGATGATTTCTTAAAAATGAGAGATGACTTTGGGGACAAGATACGAAATACACATGACGTTCTACTGAATCGGGCAAAGTGATTCGAATAACATTTCAGCTAAAAATGTAGATTCTACTGTACAACAGGGACAAACGTACTACGAACTAATTTTTGGTTTATGTGTCCTGTCGTCTATTTTATTCAATACTTATTTATGCAATATATTTATTATTACAGGCTGTACTTCCGAATGGGACCTGTTGCCGATCGACATGAAATTTGGAGGGAAGGTGGGGGGCGTGGGGAGAAACCCAAATCTAAAATTTTAGGCGCGGGTATTTAATAGTTTCCAAGATATTAATTAAAAACTTTCGGTACAATACATCGAATTTTTCGTATACAAACACAACTAACACAACCGTCTTCGCTGTGCAGTCGTCGTCGTCAAGTGTTCAGTAGCTGATGACAAAATAAGTATACCGTCCTCAGAATCTATAGGGTGTCCCACGCAAAACCGATTACTGTAACTTTAGCCGCCCAAGGAATGTTTCTCATTTGCGATACGTGTACCTTTTTCCGAAATATGTTCCATTTCAATTTCAGATGGAAAATATTGAATTGCAGTGCACCGTACTTACTGCAATTTTGTATAATAGCACCACGTCAGCTTCCAATCCCCGGATAAACAATTCGGGTTGACCGTAGAATTTCAATTATCCGCTATACGGAACGCGATTCGAGCTATGGGCGTACTATTTACACAAAAAAGAGGATATTGGTTGGGTTTGGGCATATAATTTTGCCAGCAGGCGGTCGGCAACGCTTGGACACCGGTCGCCTCATCGAAATTGTTTGCCGCAAACTATTAATACTGAGGCCAGTATACCTGAAGCCGTATCGCAGGTAGAGATCATCCCTCGCGCGTCAGAAGTTACAGTAACCAATTTTTCGTGGGTCACCCTATAGATTCTGAGGGCGGTACCTTTACTGCGTCAACAGCTACTGAACACTTGAGGACAACGGCCACTGCAGCGAGGATCGGGGTACCATCGGCCACTTAACACTCTTAAATTTTAAAATTTTATGATACATGTATAATTTCAGTTAATACTTCTATTTCGCCATTCCGCTCGTCCCAATATGTAATTACAGATATTTTAGCCCATCAAGCACCAGACGTGGTGTTCTCTTATAAAGAAATAAAAGCATCGAATTGCCGTTGTCTATTAACAGTCTCAGTAAGGATGAACGAATTTCTTCAATAATCGTGCATGGTCCATATTATTGACAATTTTATATCTGTCAAGCACAATTTCTGCTTTAAGAAGGATTACTGTATAGATATAGCAGTACTTTCCTAATTGATTTTTATTACAATCTAACATTTCTTTAAAGTGTGACGCGTTAGCTACTCTTATTCTTCCTACATCTACAAAATACTCAAACAGTGTGTAACAGAAACCTTGTACAAACTTTGGAAGTTGTACAGAAAGTAAGACAATACGAGTGCGATAAATTGTAAAATAAAATATGTATAATTACACATGTTTGAAGCTACTATAGAATGGATAATGCCAGCAACCTACATTTATTTGTTACCTACGACATTTACTTACGTTACCGATGAGATTTTCCGTAATTCAGTTTCTGTTTTTTATTTTAACCGCAATATATTCTAGAGGGCGTCAGGAAGCAACGAATTTTTCTAGCACGCGACTCCCATAAGGCTGGCAGTCTTTAGTAGTATCTCTTCGGTGCTATCTGCCTTAATGACCACCTTAGGCTTCGTTCCCCGACCACACACGCAAATTTACAATTAAGACATTTATAAATTGGTTACATTCTAAGAAAAATGAAAAAGTTAAGTTAGGTTAGTGATTTTTTTGGGAGAGGGCGGTCGGTATGGGCGAAGCGCCTCAGCCGCGCATGTATAGAATAAAGCCACTTGAAAATACTTAAATGGTTTTTATTGCGCTGGTAACGTTGGAAATGACACTACAATGGTAGAACATATTTCGGAAAAAATTGTCGGGTGCTGAAATTCCTTCTAGCAAACACTGTGTTTACCTAAAATGAACCTATTAACACAATTTCATCAAAATTGGAGTATGGGCGTTTTCGGAAGTTTAGAAAACACTTACAAATTTGTTATTTTCTAAAAAAAAAATGAAAAAGTTAAATTAGGTTTAGTGATATTTTGTGGGAGGCTGGTTTGGATAGGCGAAGTGCCTCAGCCGCACATGTAAATACAAAATAAAGCCATTTGAAAATACTTAAGTGATTTTTATTGCGTTTGTAATATTGGAAATGACACTAAAATGGTAGGATATTTTTTGAAAGAAATTGTCGCATTGCTAAAATTCCTTCTAGCAAACATTGTGTTTACCTAGAAGGAACCAATTGTCAAAATTTCAGCGGAATTGGAACATGTACGTTAATCGCAGGTTTAACCATTCTGAACATTTTAATGCTTCGATTTGGCTAAAATTCTGAAAAAAGGATCCTTTCAGATAAAACAAATGTTTGCGAGAAGGATTTTTGATAACTCGAAGGTTAGGGGTAAAGAATTTGCGAAAAATGTTTTACCATTTTTGTGTTTTTTCCAACATTACCGATAGAGCGTAAAATAAGATTCATGCTCATCTACGTAAGATTGCAATTACAGGCGAGGAAATGGGATCTTTTCTATGATTAGAATACAGTACTCATTATGAGTACCTCTCCTTTATTAGTTTGCTGTAGAAAAGCCCATGGGTTGTACTTCCGACCGTCAATCACGCCTGGCTTGCCTGCATTTTAGCAAATAGCTGCATTTTACATAACAACAATGTTTACGAGAAAGATTTTTGGTTACTCGAAAGTTAAAGTAAATAACTTGTGAAAAATAGTTTATCATTTTGGCGTCATTTCCCGTAATTTTGAATATTTCAATGCTTCGGTTTGGCTGAAACTTTGAAAATAGTATCCTTTCAGATAAAACTAATATTTGCGAGAAGGATTCTTGATGCAAAATTTTTTAGAAAACAAGTTTTGAGTGAGAAATTCTACTGGTACACATCGTTTTTGCGTAAAATCATATTATCTTCAAAATTTCAGCCAAATCGGGCGTGGCCGACTTTCGGAAGTACAACCTTCCCTGGAATAGTTTCAATTTAATACAAAAATAGCTTTTCTGCAAAATTTGAGCTTAATCAGACGTCGGGAAACTGTGAACCTGGACTCTTAAGCATTAAAATAATCATGTAACACTAGATTTATGAGCCTTCATTGTGTATCCACGGGTTTCTCTTTAGAAAAGCAGCTATATCGTGTGCCGTGTTTACAATTAAGATGATGAATTATGAATCATTATTAATGAAACATACAAGCTCGAAATCATTTTTGAAAAACCCAAAACTGTAAATTCTGAGTTGTTATTGTTACAACAAATGATCGACATGTATGTATTGCGCGATTATTGCTACTATAGTTCATAAGTTATAAACGATACATAGGATAGTTAGTTAAAAATACGTTAAATATTTATTAAGCTATTCATGTGTCTGAAAATATAATATACTTCAAATTACAAATGTTTCCCGGATTCATATTTCGTAGCAGGTATACATACATAACACGACAGGAAGTGAGGGAGAATTACATTTTCTATCCTACTAAAAAATATTACTTTCACTTAACCGTAAAGATTTACGACTTCACGCTCTTCTCTCTCTCTCTCTCACTCTCTCTCTGTCTCTCCCTCTATCTCTCATTCTCCGATCTCTCGCTCAGCGCAGCGACTTCAAACAAAGAAGTGGGGATAGCGATTCGCTTGTATTGAGTCAGAAGCCAGTGGTTTAGATTGGAACATTACTGTATTTGAATTAGAATATCTCCTACACGATTGGTCTTTCAACATAAGTGCCTTATTCCTTTTGTATAGGAATGATGGTTTAAGTTGAGCTATTTATTTAAAAATATATGATCCCGTTAACCCTGAACTACTGTAGACGCTGAAACTTACTCAACTATTATAGTAGGTCTCAAAGGCCGCTATCGTTTATTGTGTTACTGCGTACATAGAAGTATCGACAATAGATTAAATCCAATTGTTCTTGCTTTGTACCTTAGTAATAAGGAGATCTAAGCCTAATTGAACAGTAGTGAATATATTGAAAATTCACAGGAGTAAAATTGTTACAAGTCATGCAGAAAGGCGTGATTTCTTAGCGGCCCCATAGACGTCTATAGCACGTAAATAGTTAAGGGTTAAACAAGTGAAGGCAACTTTGATACCTCCGAAACTCCTGCACCTGTAAAAAATTCTTACTGCCATCTCATAGTTCTCTCAATACTGAGCAACCTTCTTTAATAAATTTTATTTATATTTGCAAAACAATGATGATTTGCAGGGTGGTAGTTTTTATTGATCCACTCTGTATACAAAGAACATAATTTCCGTTGTTTTGTGCCAAGCTTTTTGATCGTGGTTGTAGCTTGTCTGTCGCATAACTGTATCCGACCGTTAATTGAGTCGTTTTACTTATCGTAGATATATCTATACCATGTGCATCATTGTTAGCGATACAGATGGATGAACCTTTCAAAGGAAGTGCAGGAACCGCCCAAGTTGCATCGTTCGTGTCGGTCAGTCCTTGACCGGGATGATCTCTAGAAAAATGCAAGATAATGAAAGATCCGATAGAACACTTTCACCTGTGTTCATCCCATCCCTCTTAATTCACCGCAAGAAGTCTTGCGTATCTGTCAGATGCATGGCGTAACTGAAGTTCACCGGCGTGTTCTCCCGTAGTATTAAGGCGCGAGATATATTATGGGCCATCCAGCATTTCATTGTAATCCGCACTATACTCGCTGTTCGGTACTGCCCGCCTTGGTATTTGCAATTTACCTCGTGCATCCGCGTGAGAAACTCGAGGCGCTCCTCCCCTTCGATTACAGTTGAACTTGACCTTGCACGTTTCACGATGTTACGTAAGAACCCATGTTTTACAGGTTTCATCGTATCCAATACGTCGTGCGATGTAAATATTTTTAATATACATCTGTACAGTGATAAACACAAGCATTCGTTATAGAGGATGGACATTTTTCGGAACACAAATTTTTAAATGCTTTCTTATGTATTACAAATGTTTAATAACGTCGAGCTTGGTAAGTAAATAACTAAATTTTATTATATGAAATATTATACATTCCACGTCAAATCGATTACTATATACCACTTTTTTCTTATTTAGGCTCATAATGTTATACTAACAATGTTTGATTCTTTTGCAATTTTATTTTAATTTATTTTATTACGTACAATTATTTCATCTTTATTATTATAGAAAAATATTTGTCAATGAATGATTTTTGGTTAAAAATTAAGTCTACAGCATACAAATATGATAAAAAAATTAAAACCATGTAAATAAGACTATTTTAGTACAAAATTAATTTTTAACTTCGTTCACCCGTGCACTCGCATACCGAGCATTTTTGAAACGCTACCCCGACTACAACTATCAAATGAGCATATAAACAGTTCTTGGAGAATGCTGAGAAGTGTTCAAGAACAGCATACATTTTTGCACATTTTTGAAGATATGAAAACTGATTTCTTTTTGCAACATGCACATTTATTTACAATTTTCATAGTGCAAAGAGGTAACTACAAACAAAATAAAAAATATAGTTAGCAAAGTCCATCTTCAGCAATGTGAACGGAAAAAATGAGTTTCCCTCTAAGTGTAATAGTTTCCGAGACAAAAACTAGTTTGCACAGTCATGTTTTGGCTAAAAACCCACCTTATTTGCTATTTTCAACATAAACCTAACCTAACCTAAGTGCAATAACCTTTTTTTTTTTAACGTGCGGAAAATGCATTATGCACGCCCCGGCTCAAATGGGGGTGAGCCGGGGCAGTGTCGGACTCGCACCGACTAAAAACCGCACGGTGTCCTTCCTCGGCGCTCTGCGGCGGGGTCGCGGGTACTCTTGCGAACTCAAGTGCAATAACCTAACCTAACCCAACTTAACCTAACCTAACCTAAGTGTAATAGTTTCCGTGATAAAAATTCGTTTATACAGTCATGTTTGGCTAATAAGCCGTCTTTCCCCGATTTTCAACATGCTAATAATTTGTTAATAAATTTGAAAACAGCGAAATAATGACATAAGCTCATCATTATTTCACGTAGACTACAAGATACTATAGTTTTATCAAAATTGAAGGACATGTTGTCAGAAAGTGATCGATTGAGAATGGAATGGCCCGCATATGTTTCTATTAAGTACATATTGCCCCCTTTATGCCAGATGCATGAGTGTACAAATTTTCATTCCTTGAGCTGGATCGTGTAGTAAATACCTTTTTTTTTGTTCCTACTTGCTCCCACTTTCGTCTTAACATGTCATACTTACATATTGTACAGCAACGATTGTTCACTTTATGCTGGTGTTATTTGTTATTTGGATATTAAAATAAAAAACGAAAACAATTATTTATTATTTCAGCATGTCTAAATAAATTATGTAAAATAATAAAGTTAATTGTTATTTACAAATACAGTTTCGGTAGAGATACGCTAAAATAAGGGTGGACGCCGGTTTGCGGTTTTAGCTGCCTTCGGCAATTTCCCGCAGGCAAGGGTGCCATGGGCAATCCGCTCGAGACCTGATGGCCTCGCGCCCGGGATATTCTGCTGATTTAGGTTTTACGACGTGTGCCATTAACCGCCGAAGTCCAATTCTATAATCTCTAAAAATACAACTTAATAAAGGTAAAGAGAAATTCCAGAACTTTCAACGATTTCCCTAAACACATGCGTCGCAACCACGCTCCCTGCTGCAAACTGGCTGGCCACATGTAGCTGGTCGCTACAGTTTCAATATTCGAATCGCACATTCATGCCTCTGACATAAAGGGGACGATATGTGCATGTAAATAACGCGTTGCATTGTTAGTGGCAAGTGTTACCACTAAGTTTTCTAGTCCATATCAGCTGTTGGGGATAAAGAATACAGTAATGTTCCAATCTAAGCGATTGACTTTTGGCTTAATTTAAGCGGAACGTTATTCCCACTTTTTTGTTTGAAGTGGCCGCGTTGAGCGATCGATCGGAGAACGAGAGAGAGAGAGAGAGAGAGAGAGAGAGAGAGAGAGAGACGTCGTGAATCTTCACGGTCGAGCAGTGACTTCAAAGTCGAACACTGACATTTCTTAATACAACGGTGGGAAATGTAATGCACCCTCATTTCCTGTCGTGCTATGTATATGTACCTGCTACAAAATCTGAATCCGGAAATGATTGTCATTGGAAGCATACTATATGTATATATCTTCATTCACATTAATAGTTTAATAATAATTTAACGTATTTTTAACTAAATATGACTTATGAACTATAGCAGCAATAATCACGCAATATATACATGTCGGTCATTTGTTGTAATAATGACATGACTCGAAATTTACAGTTTTTCGGTTATTATAACATGATTCCGTGCTTGTATGTTTCATTAGTAAGGCTTCATAAATGCGCTTTTAATAGTAAGTGCGCAAGAACTGTTATATCGCGGTTGTTTCCTCATATCTGATAACTCGATTTCTCGAGTTATTACAATAACACGGAATTGACACGGAATTAGTGAGGAGGAGCGTGCTCCATTCATACGATTCTACTTGCGCCGGAATCGCTTAGTGTTAAAATGAGGGGGCATGTCATATTCTATCCTCTAAAATACAACATTTCACCTCGACGGAAGCATTTATGGTTTGCCGCTATTTCAAGCCCCTCGCTCATTGATTGTGTTCGCTTTCGTCCCCTTCGAGAACAAAGTCCAGCCGAATAATTGACCTGTTTCGTTATAAGCAACCGACTTGGCCCGAGTGAGCTGCTTAGTTGGGAAAATTAATGTGTATGTATAAAGAAGAGACTATCGCTTCGGAAAGATCACTTGCCTCTAAGTACAGGTCAAACGATGACCACACTTGTCGAACGTGTTCTAGGTAAGAACTGTTGTGGAAAGGATCATGCAATTCCAGTCGGGGTTACGTAAACTGACTTATTACATAAAACAGTTTTCATAAGATGACAAAATTTGAGGTACAAAAAGAAAGCAGTAAAAGTACAAAAATATTTATTCGTAATGTGGCTGATTATATCGTTGTAAATATCGGCGTTTATCTTTTGCATGGTATGTACACATGTCTCCCCAGCTTAGAAGGCGGTAGAAGGTAAATGCAAGCTTAGAAGGTGTCAAATCGTTCAGCGAGTTAATTCTTCATTTAATATCTTCGATAAATATTTGGATTGTACGGTTGTCTATAGTCCGAATCATCGGGCCCAGGTGGGTTGGCAGCGAGTGCTCGTCTAATAGCCTCTGGAATCGGTGGAGGAGTTGGCAGATGAGCTCCTTGAGGGTGGAAACCATTCTCATCGGCTGTATATTCTACAACGATAGGTGTCCCATCTGGTGCAGAGTATGAAAATCTACCTTGGACAACCTGCGAAATTCATAAACGAGTGAAATTGTGTAATTTGCATATAGTGGTCCGTATCGTAATAGCCACTAGACTGCTATTAGTCTCGCTAATGGCAGCAACACCAGCCAAAATTGGGCCGAGTTTCGCTGTCGACATGCAGCGTCACATTAGAAGTCTAATGGCGATAAACTTTCTGCAGTTGGTTGCCAAAACGCAACCAACTTTGACTGTTTGAATCAGGGCTATTGAACTGGCGGTTTTTTTCTCAAAGCCATAGAAGAACAATAGGAGAACGTCTTCTTTCATGCCCACTTCATTTAGACGAAAATTATCCTCTTCACACGAACCCCAAAATCGCGAGCTCCAATTCGACACAACGCACGCTGCGAAAAATTGATCGCCATTAGGATTTTAATGTGGCGCTGTATGTCGACGGCGAAACTCATCTCGATTATGGCCGGATCAACGTGTTGACTTGGCCGGCTTGATTATCAGGGTGGTTAAAAAAAATATATACAATTTAAAACTGCAATGTTGTACATGCAATATATTAAAATGTCCAATAGTTAATGCAAGTAGCATTCTGGTGTACTTCTGAAGTTTTAGCTATTTATTTTCTTTTCACAGTTTTCAAAGTTACTATTACTATCGTGCACCATACTTCATGCAAGGTATGAGAACAAAGAGCGCATGAATAATAGATTTTTACCTCGCTTTGTCCTTGCGGAGTTCCTTGCGGACGTCCGCTTTCAGAAACTGAAATTCCATTCTCGGTGTCGTAGCTAAATGTGTACGATCCATCAGGATAGGTGTCTTTCTGTTGATTACGGATAGCTATAACCCTTCCGGGGCTAAAAGGAATACCAACAGAACACAAAATAAATACGAAGAAAAATACTTTTTATTATTAGTTGATTATAAGGTAATGTTGAAGCAATGTATAAAACTTTGTTTAGATCACCATAAAAGGAGCACAGGTATTTAATATATATCACAGGCTGTGATTTCCACAGGATGTCCAGTTTTAATGTATAAATGCAAATTATTCGTACACTATGTGGTGTATAAAAATATAGTTCAGTTAAGACTTTAATGGTTCCGAGAGGACCACAATCTGGTATAAGTAGACTTTTGTAGACGGACGCGTAAAGCAATAAGTATTCACACTATGACAATTTTTCAGTTTGATCAAAATATCTCCTAAGTTAATGATTTTTCGACATGAATAGATTAATGCTTTTTGCAGAGAATAACGAGCTCTAATGACTATCGCATTAAAAAATATACAATTCCATTAAAAAAAAGTTTGTCGCCTTCATGTGATCTCTACGTGCTCGTCTACAAGAAACTACTTACACCAGGTTGTGCCCCATGGAAACCATTTATTTCTTACCTGAACTATTCTTTTTATACAACACATAGTTTGCGAGTAATTTGCAAATATGGATTAAAATTAGACACCCTGTGTAGTAAAGAATATCCTTACTTGTATTGTGGCGTATACTGCGGTTGCACCGTTGGCTGCTGATAGTTTGGTCTAGGCGTAGCTCGATAGGCGTTTTGGCTTGGGAAGCCGCGAAACGAACCGAATTGTCCAAAAGCGCAGCCAAATAAAGCGAATGCCCAGAACTGGAATCACATGTTTTTAGCAATTTTAATGTTAGTATATTTCCATGTCAATAAATCTATATCATTCAAAGATCTTCCTTAGGTTTAAAATGTTATATTGCAAAATTAACAGAGAACAGATATTTCTATTAAACCGAACAAAATAAGTTAACGTATCGTTAACCGACTCATATGCTAGCGGTAACTAGTACGACAAATTCTCGATACTCCTCAATAAATCTCGTTCACTTTAAGTCACTTGTATGTCGAGACGTGTGTACGACAATCACTCACTAAGTGCTGCATACTGTTAGCCGCTGTGTAATGTTGATTTGAACAAGATTGAATCCGTAGTACCATAGGCAAGTACTGGCGGCATTTATATGAAGACGCTCAAGAAGATTTTCCCTTCCATTCCCTCCGTTCATATGTCTGACAACCATTCTCCTCGTAGATTCTCGCCCTCACAATGTTGCCCCACCCCGATCCTGTTCTCCAGCGCCTTATATGCTAGGGTTCGTGCTGTCTTACACGAGTCTTTCAGCAACGAACGACAGTCGGTAGCAATTAGTTTATCACGTATTGGATTTATTGATCCATATCCGATTGTGAGTAATTGCTCGAAGTTCCAGTAGAATATCTCAAGCGGCATTGATGTAGAATAGTCCGCTGACAAATTGAAGTATAATTTATAAGTTTACATTTGATATTCCAATAATATTTAGTTTCCCTAGGTTCAAGTCAAACATGTTTTTTTACAGTTTCCAACGAAATATTTCTATTCCTTGAACGTGTTTAAATATAGTTCTGATTATAATACAATTAATAATTATAAATATAATAATAATAATAATGATAATATTAACGTAATTTTTAAGTATTTTTAATATGTTGAATTCTTGCAGATAGACAAGACATTTAGCTAACCTGTTTCACTTGAAACGCCCTGTATATCTTATTCCACTTGCAATTTTAATAAATTCCGAAAAAAACAGTACAAACAAGATTCTTTTGTTGCCAAATATAGAAATTACATTTAAAATATAAAAAATATATTTGAATCGGTATTTAGTTAATGGATTAATCAATATTTTCCCGCCAAAATAATCATAAAGGAGAGCGAATATGAGGCAGGCAATGGAAGATCAGTATCGATCTATAGAACGAATAGTTTACGGGTTAAAAGCTCGAATGGGGATTCGAAATTGTTTGCATAATTTCTAGGTACATGTTTGATCTAGGAGGACCCCGAAGGTATGCGCTTCAATCCGTATCTTTATAACACTTGAAGCTGTGCTTGAGATGACGGGGCATACCTGGGATGACGTGGTTAATAAAACGAGAAAGGTCAGACTGGATTCGAGTAATACTTGAGGCCTGTACCATACCGCAACACATAGTATCATCTTGATTCAGTTTTATAGTAATTGGATAAGTTGATCGATTTGATTTTTCGAAAAAGTTTCAAAACTGTGCTATGTAGTACGCCAATAAACAAATAATCTAACTTGAATTTCGCAATTACGTATAACGTTTTGATCGATGATAAATTCTTTCTCGTCTTTGTTATTAGAAACCCAACAAAAATACAACAATCCGTAGCTGAAATTAGCTTTGTTTAATTTTTTTTTAAATTGGACTTACACTACTTTAACAAGACATACATATTATGTACGTAGTACATTTGTATATACCAATTAGTAGAACAAGCAACAGAGAACCTTGTACCAAAAGCTTACCAGCGTAGATTGAGGGATTCAGCTATTACGAAAATGCAAAATCGACGTGTCGGAAGAGGGTGTTCGGTTTCAGTCTACGGATTTTTATGCAAATTCTTATTTTTTAGTATACAGGTGGTTCGGGTGCTACATGTCAATATTTTAAGGGCAGATTGCTGAAGTGATTCTGAACAACGTTTTCTTTTACGAAAATGCTGGTTAAGGCTTCGTTCTTGAATTATAAACGAAAAATATTAACCAATCAGAGCGCGCGCTCAGCCGAGAGGGCGTTCAAGACTGCAGTTGAGCGTGACACGGTCGTTTCTGTGCTGAACACGCGCTCTGATTGGTCAGTGTTTTTCGTTAATAATTCAAAAACGAAGCCTTAATCAGCATTTTCATACAGGAAAATGTTGTTCAGAATCACTTAATCAATCACTCCTTAAAGTATTGACATGCAGTAGCCGAGCACCCTCTTTAGTAAAATTAGTAAAACTTTGCTAGAAAATTATTTCAGTTATCAATTATTACAAAGAATACTATAATTTGAATATTTCGCATATTTTTTTACATTAAGTGCATTCTGTATAATTCTGCACCTTTGAATTTCCTATAAATGTATAAAAATCTGCAGTACTAATGACATCAAGTTCAGGATTACTAGTTATATATCATGAAATAATGAAGATTTAACATTGAACAACGATAACATGATACCTATTCTTAATATACCTATTCTTAATAGGTATCATGTTATCGTTTCCAAATATGAGACCCATCATTATAAGACACCATGAACTTTCTATTAGATTTAGCTTATTAGAATTAGCTTTCTATTAGATTAAGCTACTTTCAAAACACTATTGAGAAGATTTACTCAAGTATATGTAAGCTGCCTTCTTTAAATTATACGAGACAAATTTGCAGCAAATTAATTTTGAAGCGCACTGGTTGCATAACGTTGATTCAAAGGGAATACTATGGTGCTGCATAAAAGATGTTAAGGGAGATTGAAGAAATAGATTTTATATGCCCAATGTGTGACAAGAGATAGATAAATTAAGTTTCAGTAGCAGTTAAACTGTGTCTCATACTAAGAACCTATTTTTTAATCTGTGTATTATATACTTTTCGCAGCGTACGTTGTATCGGACTGGCGGTTCGCGACTTTGGGATTCGTGAAAAGAGAAATTCGTCCAAGTGAAGTGTGTATGAAGGAAGACGTGCTCCTATGTTCTTCTAAAAAACTCGGCTCGATTTTGGCCGTTGTTGGTGCCACTAGTCTCGCCAATGGCAGCCAAGTGGCTATTAGGGTTACAATAGTTTGCGAAAGAATATATATTTTACTTTTAAAACGTGTGTCGAATCGTATTAAAAGTGTTCAATTGTGTATCAATTTGACGGGTTTCAGATTTCATGTTTAAAATTGTCAAATACATACCCTGATAGCCAAACTGTTCAGATAAGATTTTGTCAAAGTTTGCTGCAAAGTTATGTTGACAAAGTGGTTACAAATTCGATACAGTATTTGATATATTCGATGATATTAACAAATTGACAACAAAAATGCCGCGGGATCTGTTGATATATGCAAGTTGCGAGTAAATTGGCGGTTATGTTATATTACAACTGTTGCTGTCAAATGGCTGTCGATTGGCACGCACCTGGTTCGGCCTAGCAATCAGGGTATTTTTAAGTAACTTATATTAACTTTCATTGATGTAATAGTTTTTACACACATCCTAGTTCATTTCCCCCCCAGGACTATATAATTCTAAACCCTTTTACATGGTATACCTGCTTTTTTAAGCAACCCATGAATAAGTACATAATTAACCTCTTAACTTAAAAGCCTGAGAATACTCGTCTATCCACGAGCACCAATCCTATACGTCTGACTAATCGTCATTTCCCCATGTTAATCCCAGCTACTGTAAAGAAGTAGAATCCTACCAGAATATGTGGCATGTGCAGCCGAGTGTGGGTTGCTAAGGGGAAGAAAAATAGGTGGGAATTGCGATATATGTGTGAAGATTGTGATGTAGATCTATGTATTGTACCATGCTTCAGAGCCTTTTATGTACAGCCACTAACATATGAAGATGAATGCTATGAGAAAGTATATTATCTTAATTTTTATTGTTTATCAAAAACACTAAAAACAGTTTTGAAAGAGATTCAACTAAAATATTCGGTCCTAAGACATTTTATTCTATGTGGAGTTATTTTTTAAAAGAAACGAGTATATTCAGGGTTTTAATATAACCTCTTTTCAACATTCTCTAATTACCCTTTAAGTGAATAATTTGTGAAAATACTGTTTGCAATAATCTATAATCATAATAAAGTTTAAAATTCAGCAATAAAAAAGTTGGAAATTTTGGATACACTTTTAGAAAATAATTGTTAAGTTAAGGGTTTGTGGTCTGTAAATCTAGTGTTAAGAACAATGGGTCTAATATTAGGCGACTTTACCCTATAATCACGTTTACGTTTTAAGGCAAGTATAAGAGCCCCAATAGCCACTAGGTTGCCATTAATCTCGCTAATGGCACAACACCGGCCAAAATCGAGCTGAGTTTCGCCGTCGACATGTAGCGCCACATTGAAAACCTAATGGCGATCAACTTTTCGTAGCGTTCAATATTTGAAACACGGCTATCGAAGTGGCGGCTTTTTCTCAAAGCCGTAAGAGAACATAGGAGAACGTCGTCTTTCATAACCACTTCACTTAGTTCCCAATTCTTAATTTCTCTTTGCACGAACCCCGAAATCGCGAGCCGCCAGTTCTATAGTTGTATAGAATAGTATATAGAATGATATACGTATACAGCGTACGTTGGCACGCTGCGACCAGTTGGTCGTCATTAAGGCTTTTAATGTGGTGTTGCATGTCGACGGCGAAACTCGTCTCGATTTTGGCCGGGTCAACATGCTGCCATGCCTGATTTGGCTATCAGGGAAGTTTTCATTAAATACAAGGGAAGACAGCAAACGAAGTGTTTGCATCTTAAATCGACAGAGCGCCACGGTAGTATTATAATGAAACAAGTTTCATTTATATGAACCAAGATATGAGTCACTCTACAGAGGACTCTATTTTATTTGGTCTATGTTCGAGTATATTTAAAGGCTTTTTTTTCTATTAATGGTGTTCAAAGTACTTATGAGTTGTTCGAAACTGTGCGGTTAGATTCCATACCACCTGCAATATACTCGATCCCATCACTACTTGTCATGGTATATGAACTTCACAAAGGAAATAACGCAACTGCGGTGGTGAAAGATATGTCTTACAATTAGTTTGATGTTCGGAGAAATTATTAGTGCAAGCGTCAATGGTAGACCAAGAAATTTCAGATAGTTAACTACCAATTCGAAGATATCACATCTTTTTCTTCAGTAAGACATCATCGTTTACATAGTGGTAAAACATTGTTAGCGAAAAATTGGTGCCAGTTATGAAATAACGCGATGCATCTAATATTAAGAGATGGAATGTTGGTTTTGATTATTCACACATGCATTTTCTTAATTGGTCAAATGTTATTACTATGTTATTACTACTTAAGCGAAATTGATCGGAATTATTGGAATTATTCGGAAATTATTGAAATCCCTGAGTATTAAAAAAATTTTTTTGCAAATGTCATTTTTTAACAATTTTAATACTTCTCTTGTTATCACGGTTAGAGAAGATATTTACATGGTTCGTTTTACGGGTCGCACCCTGTATAACGAGATTTATATAGATCCTATCAGCAAGATCTTTAATAAAAGGCTCTCAGAAAGAGTGAATAGAAGCCCGATACTACTAAAAGTGATCGGTAATGGCCATATTGCGGGCATCAATGACGTAACAATAACCACGAAGATGCTTTAGTTTCTACGAATGCCACCCATATTATGAAACCTGACTGGCATTCAGACGAATCCGTAGTTTCTGCTCTACTCTTCTTGTCTTTTTTGTTATAAATGACGAAAGACAAAAGGAATTCATCCAGTCATATTCACGCCCAGCGATCAGCAACTTGTTACTCTTAACTTCATTCTACACATGAAGGGTTAATGAGAAAAACTATCAAATAGTTTGAAGAAAAAATATGTAGCTCCATTAAAAAAAGCCGCGTGTCTGAAAAGGTCAGGACCAAACTTATACCACTTGTTAATGAGCTCAAGTAGGTCATGAAAGTTTCTATAAACTTATGTCTGAAAATGATTTATTGTAGAGTTACAAGCGTTCAAAGTTTTTTATCGTTTTCGTTGTTTTAATCAATTTTGAAAATTTCTTCCTTCTGCAAAAATGTAGGCTTTCATTCGTGTGATTAATGACCGTCGAACTCTTATAGGAGATTCACCTCTCTGGACTTTTATTTATGGGATCACGCGAATCAGTTAGTTTACGAAAATGTAGTAGAAATAGAAAATTCGGCTGTGAGAATGCATTTGAAATGTATTTACTACTCCAAGGGAAAAAATATTCGAAAGAGTTTGACAGTAATCAATTAGACTATGGAAGCCTGCATTCTTGTAAAAGAAAGAAATTTTGAACATTTATTATAACTACGAAACAGATTAATAAAGATTTTTAAATGCTTGTGACTTTTCAATAAATCATTTTCGGATATAAGCTTATATGAACTTTTTTTTACTTGCTTAACCCTTTTAACACGTAGTATAAGTTTGATCCTAACCTTTTCGAACACCCTGTATATACCCCCTTTTACCATACAATCATTTATATAAAAAATGAAATATTAAATTTAAAAAATAATATTAATGTAGATACTATTTTCTCGATAGATTTATTTGAAGCAGTTTGAGCATCCATATGCTTACTTTTCTCTTGATACTTTTCGCACTATCGAGATAAAGGTACTGCTTGACGCTGATTCATATTGGTCATGCTAAGTAAAATAATTGACCTCGTGTTATGTAAAAATACATTACAATTTATAAACAGAATATTCAAAAGATTTTAGAAACAAAAATTAATGCTTGAAAACTCCAGTTCTGTTCTAACTTTAATACATTGATACTGCATATGAGTAATAAAATTTTACTGTGGTCCAATTATTGTTAGTACGTATCCAGGTGCCAAATGGTGTGTGCAATTACAGAAGTCGTAGATCGACGATATGATATATTATGAGATATATTGGATCCTTTTACCTACATTCATGCGATCGGTCGGTCGGTCGATCGTTGTGCAACAAACAAGAGACCGATGATTTGCTTTCACTGACTCACCTTTAACGTGATATTACGATTACCATTAACATTAATCCGACTGGCATTTCGGTTGTTCTTCCTAAAATCTCGCACCTATTAAAGCTGTATAATTTGTTACTGGCTAATGAGCCTTGCTGGCATACGCGAGTGCTGTAAAATTTGCAATAGAGCCCGTACTTCGCACTTTGTGACGTCAACATAGTTCAAACTTTGCGAATTAATTCAGGACCTGATTCATTCCGATATTACCAATCATGAAGCTCTGATTAGACTCACCTCTTGTTCAATTATTGAAACCGATGTTTATACAGCGTGTTTCGCTACCCCATGCAAATATTTTAAGGGATGATTGCTGCGATGATTCTGAACAACTGTTTCCTTAGCCAAAATGGTGAGTAAAGCTTCGTTTTTTAATTGTTAACGAAAAACACTGACCCATCAGAGTACGCGTAGAGCGCGCGCTCAACCACGATGGTGTTCAAAGCCGTGGTTGAGCGTACCACGATCGTCTCTCGGCTGAGCGCGCGTCCTACGCGCGCTCTGATTGGCCAGTGTTTTTCATTGACAACTCAAAAACGATGCCTTAACTAACATTTTTGCAAAGGAAGAAGTTGTTCAGAATTGCCTAAGCAACCGCTCCTTAAAACATTTGTATGAGGTAGCGAAACACCCTTTATACTGGGTAGGTCACGTAAGGTTTGCTACCTAAATAATTCATAATGTTTTGGAGATATGAAAAAATGTTTGGAATAAAAGTTGTTTAGTTTCTAGGAAGAAATCATCTGGTGAACAAAAATTATTTTGAAGTAGGGGGGATTTCGGAGATTTCAGAAGCACATCAATTTTTTTTAAAATGGAACTACGTACTTTCAAACACCTATCATTGTAGCTTTTCTCAGGGCGATTCCAATGACTACAATTATTCGGGGTCACTGATGAACAATGAAGGCCATGGATGCAAAGAAGTGTTATATGAACCCTTACTTTTCATATCATTGTTAATATTTAAGAGATGTATAAGGTACGGGGAAAAAGTTACATTAAAAATTATAGTTTTTTTTGCAGCCTATATTGTGAATGTGAAAAATTTTTAAGTATTATTAGTGCGGGTTTTTAAAAACAATTTTTCTTTGCTTTAAATTGTTCACATTCACAATATAAACCATAAATAAAAATACAACTTAATTTAACTTTTTTCCGATATATTCTATAGCTTTTTAAAATATTAACGATAATATGAAAAGTAGAATTCCCTTGGAGGGAGTGTCTTTATCTCCAGAATCATGTTTCAGAAGGAAACAAAAATTGTTTCGTTATTAACGTCACATGAACTACATTTGTGCAAAGTCTCAAATGTTGTTGAATTTTCAAGTTGTCGAACTTCGTTTATAACTTTTTGTTATATAGGTATTATAATGAGGCCGGGGGGGGGGCGGTATGACCCCTCGCGTTTTCATTTGGTCTTCCTGAAGGCAAGTATTACGTACGAACTAAACAAATATTACGTTTTCATTTAATTTTATGAAATAAAAGAATTTTTCAACTTCATTTCATTTTTGGAAAATGACAAAAACTACATTACTCTTTCCACCAGATTCCTCTTTCAGTAATGAAAAAAAGGCTTTAAGAAGAAAACTGTAGTGAAATAGCAAAAGTTAAGAAAAATTACTGCACTGCATATTTACATACCAGAGTGAAAGGGCAATCCTCTCAATTAATTGCTTCACTCGCTTGATAAAAATGAACCCGTACTCGATTTCAACTGGATTTCGTTGAGCTGGAGACTGCGTTTTACAATGTAGTCTATAGGGGCAACTTGTTCGCACAGGTGTCTATAAATTGGTACGGCAATAAAATCTTGATAGCCTATGGAAACCGCTTAGCATCGCGAGTCATATAAATATGATTTAGCGTGTTATTTACAAAATTCGTCCACAGATTGATTAGGAAGGAAGATTATTCGTTTTTTGTTCCCAATCGTAAGTATGAATCAAAGGCAAAGGTGAAGCCACTCTTCGCTTCCTCAATAATCTGTCATTTATTTATGTACACTACGAATAGTATTTCCTACTGGAGCGTTCAGACGAGCATTATACAGTATAGGGCAATAATTCTAACCAGTGGAATTCCTCCGTTACTTGTAACAAAATCGAAGAATGTTTTGAACAAAAGTTAAATGGTATCGAGGGAGGTATTAACTGGTGTAGTTAGTATTTTTGCAAATGGACACGTAGTGGGTATCGTACGTGAAAACGGAACAATATGTATTGTCAGTATAAGATTGTCAATATTACGAGAATGTTGAGAACCTTGAAATATTGATAATACATGTTAATCGTCTGAGCGCTCCCTAGCTAAGTCAAACAGGTCAACACGTTGACTCGGCCAAACTCGATTTTACCGGTGTTGCTGCCATTTAGTCCCGCTAATGGCAACCTATTGGGTATTAGGGCTCCTTCACTAAGAACTGTTTTATTATCCTTAACTTGTTCATAAAATTTATTGCAAATGTTAATGAGTGGTTCAAATAAAGGGTTAAAAAGCATCGACTGAACTTTCATTGCTACTGTCTTCTAAATAACTACTCTCGAAAGGCCATATACAATGAGCTGTTCTAAAAAATGGGGGAAGCTCATCAAAAGATGCAAGTGATAAATAAATTGCACTCTCTGTGAATAGCAGAAGGTGAAATATGTACAATACACCAATCGTTCTGATAACCGTATGAGTATATATTAATGCATACCACCATTATATGTATATTGCAACAAAATACAAGATGTAATGTAACGTAATGCTCGTAAAGTTGCGCATTCTCCTTTTCTCCTTCCTTGCACTCGTCTCTTATTCCTGACTTTTCTCGTTGCACATTTCTTCATACGGGAGTGCTGTACACCTAACGTTCCCCATGAACGTATGCAAAAAGTGAGATTTAACTTTCTTGAGGTTATTAAGAAGATTAAGGAACACAGAAATAATAAGTATACATGTATAACTGATCAAAGCAGTAGTCTTCTCGTGTTAGGATTTACAAAGCGAAATCGCAGTCTTCGTGGCAGGCTTTTAGATCAATGTCAATAAAATAAATAAATTAAAAATACATCAAATAATACAATTCAGATAGGATGGTTCAATAGACCTAAAATTGGAACAGTTTTTAAGCATCATAAATGTCGTTTAACAAATTTCAATGGAATACAAAACACAAGTCCCATCTCCATGACTTAATGTTGTACAAATTGATCAAACTGGAATATTTTGTATATGATTGATCAAACTGGAATATTTTATATAACCACGATAAGAATCTTCCACGACTCTGGTTAATTTGATCGTCGTTCTCATTTCCCAATTGCAGTACATATGTAATTTTCAAGCGTAAAAAAATGTATATTTTAACGCAGTGTACGGCACGCCAAAAACAAAGCAATCGAACATTCTACAAATGTTCTGTTTTAAACCACTCGACAAAGATTTAGTAAGCTTGATAGTTTACAGCTTTAAGAGCTTTCATTCCTGTATGTTGCCACCACTTCATCGTGTCCGTTTGTTTCGGATGAGCTCCTTGTCGCTCTAGAAGCTTGCAGCTTCTAACAGCACATTATTTGTATTTCCGGTAAGGTTCTTCTTCCTCCGGATGAGCTGCATTGTGCGCCAAAGCACGCTGTATCGCTACGGGTATCGGCGGTGGTGTTGGCAGATGTGCACCATTAGCTTGAAAACCATTCTCATCGGCAGTATAGGTTAGCAAAATCGGTGTTCCGTCTGGGGCCGTGTAACTGAATTGTCCTCGTACAGATTCTATCTGGTTTGGTCCAACGTATTTCGGTACTCCCTGTTCCGCTACGGATATCCCATTTTCTGTGTCGTAACTGGAAGGAAATGATTAACTTGTACATATCGTTTCTACTAGGAAGAAAATGATAGATTCCCATACAGTAAGGTGGAGGTACCCAGGGCCGTTCCTGAGTCGTTCGCCGCCCAGGTGCAAAAATAATATCACGGTCCCTTTTAGTTTAACATTATTTAACTAATTCTAGGAATATGAAATGTAAATAAAATTAGATAAACGTAGAAATTAGACAGATAGGATAGAGTTAGAATTAAGAATTAGTTAAATAGAAAAGGTTAATAATCATCCAAATTTTTTTATTATTATTCTGATCAGTTAAAATTTTCTATACATTTGTCTAAAATTTTGGCAGGTTCTGCACCCCTGTCAGAAACGGCCCTGGAGGTAACAAATACCGCCCATTTTCCTAATATTATCACTCGCTATACCTCGCAAAACGAACGCTAAAATTTATTGGTCATGTGCTGAATTAATACTTAAACACGAGGTGAGTCGTATATGAGTTGTCATCTGAATAATTCGCGAAGTTTTGGAGGTACGAAAAGATATTTGAAAGAAGAGTTGTTTGATTCTAGGGGACAATTATGTGGCAAACAAAAACTGTCGAAAAATGGGGGGATTTCGGAAGCAGCTAAATTGTTTAAAGTGGAACTACGTATTTTTAAACACCTATGACTATAGTCCTTCTCAAAACGATTCCAACGACTACAATTGTTTGGGATCACTGATGGACAATGAAGGCCATGGACACAGTGTAGGAATAACCAGTAGCAACACTCTTCCAAAATCGTGTCCGAGAAATGCTACAGCGCATGCTCCATATTACTATTGACAAGATGGCGTCAATCCTCTCCCCATACCATGTTTTCATGTGCACACGCACGCCACGCAGCGTCATTTTGTTGCGTAGCAGCAACCAATTAGAACGCGTGCTACTACACCAACCACATGGTCGCCTGTCACGTGACCTCGGATAACAACATTAAAAGGACTCACGCGGAGTGAACTATAGTAACAATAATTGCGCAGTACATACATGTCGATCATTTATTGTATCAATGAGATAACTCGAAATTTACAGTTTTTGGGTTATTAAAAAATGACTCCGTGCGTGTGTTTATTTCATTAGTAAGGCTTCATAAATGTGCTTTCAAAAGTAAGTACGTGAGAACTGTTATATTGCGGTTGTTTCCTCACATCTGATAACTTGAATTCCCTAATCGTTCAAATAATTTTTAAAGAATAAGAACGTGTGTGACACAGAATTAGTGAATGGGAGTGTGCTTCATTCATAGGATTCTACCTGCTCCGCAATCGCTTAGTGTTAAAATGAGGGGGCATGTCATATTCTATCCTCTAGAGCGTAACATTTCACCTCGACGGAAGCCTTTATGGTTTGTCGCTATCTCGATCCCCTCGCTCGGTGATCGTGTTCGCTCTCGTGACGAGAGTCTCGTCCCCTTCGAGAACAAAGTCAAGCCGAATAGTCGACCTGTTCCGTTCTAAGCAACTGGCCGGTCCCGAGCAAGTTGCTTAGTAGGGAAAATTACTGTAATTGTAGCGTCATACAGAAAGGGAAGTATTTTAGTGAATCTTAATAGTCCAAAATCTTATTGGACTGCTACAATTTTACATGACATTCGGGGAAGACAAGCCTAAACATTTTATGAATGCAACAATATTTACTAGAAACATCTAATTAATTATGTATTTAAAGAATTCAATGAATCTAAAATTTTTTGTTAGTGAAAATGGCGTTGTTCTTTTAACAAAATGCATGTGCATTTCCCATACCGCTTACCTTTAGTACGTCCAAATAGTTCCCAATACAATGGTTTCGATGCAATATCTGCTACAAGTGGGATCACGAAATTTGTTTAGCAACCGAAACTAACTTTATTGGTCCGATAATAATAAGTAAAAAAAAAAACAATCGAGTTTCTAGATTTTCATAATAAAAACATATTGTAACATCTAACCTCAATAAAAAAACATTGGTCAAGGACAGTTATATAGCAAGAAATAATAAATAAACATGTGAAAGTGACTTTAAAATCTCACGTATACATGAATTAATCAATATTTCTTCAGTAGACGATATTAGAAACATTTTTTCGGATCCCGATTTCTGCATGTCTTATGTTTTTAAGTTCTAATAAAAAATCTGTAGTCTTTAACGATTCTGGCTTACGCTACGTGAAACATAAATAACTCTTCTTTCATTTGAAACAAAGGGCATCAAAAATATCTATTATTATTCAATTCACAGCGATTTTAATTTTGCTTGGCGACATTAGGTACCTTTACCTTAAATACTGTCGATGCCAGGTGGCATTTAAAAGAACTACATGTAATAATGATTTGACAGGATAACCATGTCCTAGGTGCAAAGTGGAGTTTGTTCTATTCGTACTGTTCGATTTCAGAAGGAAGGGGCCAAGTTCTAGGCTGGCCGTTCAGTCGGCACAGTAGACCCCAGTTACTAAGTAGGTAGGTAGGTCGATTGTAATTATTCTATTGTGTAATCTATTATTGCTAACTGCGCAGCCAAGGAACACAAATGATTAACATCAAAGCTAATTATACATCTTTTCACATCACAGTATCCTGTGACTTCTTCCTCTCCATCTCCCCCTTCTCTCCCGCCGATTCCTTTTCTTTACGCTTCCGCACTCCCGACTTTAAAATGCATATTCGTGTGTTACGTTTCGCGAAACAGTCTAACAGCTCAATTATTAGCATGAATAAATAATCGGACAAGCATTACGAGAACTTCAGCCACGTCGTTGTGCAGACGATTTCCATTAATTAACGTTGAGCTAGTTACAGTTAAGTCTGTATATTTTTTCCTACAATTAATATTTAAATGTGAAGGAGATGGAATTATAAATTGGAAAGTATATACTTTATATTTCCTGCCTACACTATTTAATAAAATTATGTTTGTTAAGTTACCGTATTAGAAATAGAAGAAAATGGCAAGAATATACGTAATAAATTTTACCTCTATAACGACGATATTCTGTATGGAAAATTATGTAATACGTATACAGGGTGGTCCACGAAGCTGGATTACCTCGAATAACTTCTAAAGTATGTGTCCTACGAACTATTAGTACAAAAGTCGAATGGTTTGCATTGGAGATTTTAAGGTCAACTTAGTAATTTTAAATGGAATGCCATATTTTTTTTAATGCCGAAATGCGGAAGAGCGTTTAATTCTGAGTAGATTTTGTTTACTCTAAGCCTCATAATTAACAGACAATTTCGTTTCGTTTCTTGAAAATTTACTTTGCGTAATATGAAGTAGGAGATACAATATTATCAAAGTTTTTCATATTATGAAATTATTTTAGATGAGTCGTTTGGAATAAGTACGAAATTGCGTACAAGAGACCGAACTTTAGAATTTGCTGCTAAATATAGTGAGGTAGGTATAGTATTTTCAGGATTGGGGATACGCGAGACTCTTCGAGCGTGTCGAGATCGCTTTTGTGGAAACGTACTTCGACGACGCTTATCGTTCCGTCGACGGTCGGGACGACGTGGAAGGACGATCTCACCTGTAGGAGTATGATCCATCTGGAGAAGAATCTTGCGATTGTCGCAGTATGGCAAAACGTCTACCATAGTAGTCAGGATTGTACGGGTACCTGTTGAACTGCCCGCATACCACCGTCGCGAATCCTAACAAAATTACCTGAAAAAGACGACACAATTGTTATTAACTTGCAAACGTAGACAGCATAGGTGCAATACTAATGTCAATTTTCTATTTCATAACAGTACTTGTAATTAACTAATTAGCCTTTTGCACTCGGAAACTTTTCCCGGGCCATCTACCAGCAACTCGGCCGAATTTCCTTATAAAATTTCGATTAATAATAGTTGATTATTAAACTTCCTGATAGTCAAGCTGTTCAGACAAGATTTTACCAAAGTTTGCTACAAAATTTTGTTGACAAAGTGGCTACAAATTCGTTAAAATTTTTTATATTTTCGATGATGTTAATAAATTGACAACAAGAATATAGCAGATTTTGTTGAAATAAGTTGTGAGCAACGTGGCGGTTAGATTATATTGCAATTGTTGGTTGTAGATTGGCACGCAACAGATTCGATCTGGCTATCAGGGTTGTTATAACTCCGTGAAAAGAATCGTGCAAAAATCCACCTGCTCGTATTAAAGCATGAAGCTACCGCCTTTTCCTTTCTGAGTTCAATCGTTGATAAATATTGACAATAAGGGACCCAACTTCAATCACTTTGACCTTGAACTATGTTGTCAAAGACATCATTTTGAACAACTTTCTCCATGATGGTGAAAACATTTAATTACTGTTTTCTAAAGTCAATTATTTTTCTCAATATTAATTCTTTTTAATTAATAATTGGGTAAATCTTGACAATAAGAGACCAAGCTTCAAGCACTTTGACCTTGAAATATGTTGTCAAATGCATCATTTTGAACAACTTTCTCCTGGACTTGTTACTGTGGCTTGGCTTTGGTTTTCGAGACAATTGCAAAAAACTTTGGTAGTTATGCAGTTCAACAGCTTTCCTCAATTCTGACTATTTCAGTGTAATTTTGTTTTTAATAACTTCATTTTATCACTAAAACGACAAAACAAATGGGGGAGACGATAAAAATGCTCTCTTTTTTATATTGTTTTCTAAAAATGACAAATCAAGGATTTATAAAACAACTACCTCCAAAGCTGACTCTAACTGTTAGGTACAGGTTAGGTTTGGTAGTATCTTTCTTTGGAATCCGATGTAAGCCGGCCACCTATATCGTATATTCAAAAAAACCCTTAATTTGACATTTTTGAAAAAAAGCACCAGAAACTAGAACACTTTCATCGTCTATTACGATTGATTTCTTGGCGAGGATCTTGGAATCCTTCGCGGCGTACACGTGGGGTTAGCAGCAGGCCATGCAAACGTACGAGCTACCACAGACCCAGAATTATACGTAATAATTAATTGTATGTAGGTAGAATTCACTATCGTGAAAACGATAGTTTTTTGCAAATATCTTGAAAACTAAGACCGACCGACGGTTATATGTATAGGAAAAAGTTGTTCAAAACGTTGATTTCTGTAACATGGTCGATCGCTTACGCCAATTAAAGCGTACTCGTGGTTTAAGGTTAATAGAAGTTTTTTTGCAAACATCTCGGAAACTAAAGCCGAGCGATGGTAACATGTATAGAAGAAAGTTGTTCAAAATGATGCCCTTGATAACATATCTCAAGGTCAAACTGATCCGAGCTTGTCAACATTGTCAATATTGTCAATATTTATTCAAGTTTTCTTTGAAAATGTTTTTGCATCATATAACGGGTGAGAAGTGAAGGCACTCGACATTTTAACGTCGTCGGCACACTTTTCATTCAAAGTTCGACAAAGCGGCGACAACAAAAATCGTGTATTAAATGTGAGGTGGTCATTTTGAAAGGGAGACCTCGGGCTTCTAATTCATGGTAATTTTAGTCATGAAGAAAAATTTCTCAATGTCCGTAGACACGTTTAAATGTGTAAAATTTGCGAATGGGAAAGGGATCTTCACTTTCCCTCCCTTTGCATGATGCAAAAACATTTTCAAAAAAAAGATTGCATCCAGAAATGAAAAAGCAGAGTCTTCACGCTTTAATATGAGCAAGTGGATTGTTGCACGATTTTTTTGTTAGATTTACGATGGTCCCTCAGAGGGGACAACCGAGTGCAAGGGGTCTTCCTTTCAAAAGTTACAAGTCTCAAGTTGCATTACTTTGTGCACACCGTCGCTATGACTTAAAATACAGTTAACCATCCTTTTCGTGTGAGCGAATTACAGAACTTTTTATGCAGATGTCCATGTAGCTGAAGCAGGCAATAACTCCGTTACCAGTGCAGTTACAAAAAAAAAATGATGTCAACAAAAGCTAAATGGTTTAAGAAATACTATACCCACAGAAGCACATTTTGTAAAAATTGCAACGGGTGCACGTGCAGTGAACAAGTGCATCATTTTTGCTAACGGAAACGTATATTTCTCTTTACATGGGTAGATGGCTTTCGCCATTCTATGTAAAAAAGTTTTTAAGCGCAATGGCGAAAAGATGATTGTTATCGAGATATTAAAAAAATCTTTTTATTAAAGAGAACGCTTAAACTCTGAAATGTAAATAAGATAAAAAACAATGGATAATATTGATAAACGCAACAATAGCCAGGCATAGTCTTAACTCTACAATGAAAACAATTGAATAGCGCTGTCTGAAAATCTACAATGCAATGGAGATGCATTTGAACATCTTCTTCAATAAAGACATTTTTAAAAATATCTCGATAACTAATCCTTTCTTTGTTATCGTGCTTCAATACTTTTTACGTAGAATGACGAGAGTAATCTACCTGTGTAAAGAGAAATAAGTACTACCATTAAAAAAAAAATAATGCGGTTTATTGCATATGCATATGCACCGTTGCACTTTTTAAAAAAGCATGATCCTACGGATGTAGTACTCCTTAAACCATTCATCTTTTGTCTTTCACGTTTTTCTGTAATTGCACTGGTAACGGAGCTGTAACCTGTTTCAGTTACCTGGAATACCCTATACATATAGTCATTCAACTATCACTTGAATATCTCTGTTGTTTTTTTGGAGATATGAAAAGACTTTATTAACAAAAACTGTTCAGTTTTAGAGATGACTATAATATGGCAGCAATAATAGTTTTTGCAGTTGGAGCTGTTTCGAAGTTTTCTAGGTTGCCTCCAGTTTTTAAAATAGGATCATATTTTTTGTATGTATCAAGACCCAGCTGGACATTCTTTGTAAAAATGCATTAACCTATTTGTGCAGAAAAATAATTAGTTTAGGAGAGAATTTTAATTATAATTTTGTAGAACTCTTTAGATCTTCCATTTCCTGTTGTGTTAATAAAATAGAAAGAGTGCTATTTCGGTTCATTAAATGTCAACACAAAATGAAACAGTATTATTATTCAAATTCCTACAGGAAAGTTCAGAAAGACATTTATCGTTTCATAATACAATAATACTTAACTTGCAGCTTTACCTATGATTGGCTTCTCATCACGAACAGAATAGCATACTTGCTTCACTGCATACATTAGTTAAAAGGAAGGACTGACAGAATTCCTCGCAAGTGGGCAGATAGCTACGCAAGTTATGAATAATTGCACAGAATTTATGAGTCATATTTCATATTTTACATCTATTCTTTATTAATCAGCCCGTTCAAAACTTGAATTTCCACGCTGCAACGAGAAATACCCATTTTGAGCATCGATTTTTCCCCATTTTCTTTACGAATTTTTAATTTTATTACAGAGCTACCGATATTCAGGAGAAATGTGTACCATAACCCGCGCAATAGCGAGTGCTTATGTAGCACGAAGGAACATTTTCATATAAGAGGGTAGTCAAATTTTGCATTTGCACGTTCTAATTCAACTTATGCGTTAAATAAAATTTTGTCATTTTGATACGCTTTATATAGATGTTAACAACCTTATATATACCCTCAGGTAACAAAGTCGTCCTGATTTGCATTTCTTCATAATGTCGTTGAAGAGGTAAAATTATTAACAACCATTTTCAATTAAGCAAATTACAGTGGCTTACGTACTTCTTTTTATAATTAAAAATTCAATATTTACGGATTGAAATATTTGAATGCAACAAAATATATATGAAAGAGATATGAAAACCTTGTTGATGGATTTTATCCCGATAATGATGTTATTTGAAATCAGTTGTAGTAAATTTAGATCGTTCAGTAGAGATATGTGCTTAATTACCCTTCTCTAAATTATCCAAAATGTATTCGAATGAACGCAGAAGAAGTAAGTTAAATATAAAACGGTGCACTCACAAAAATTTTCATGACGTCCGCTGAATAGCAGGGGTTTGAAATCCTTGATCAATCACCGAACCACCTGTTGCGACACGACTACCCAAAAACAAAACAGAGTATGCTTGATTACGGTCCACTTTGATCTTTGGAGAGGCCCGTGACAAGAGTTCGTTCTAACTGCAAGCGCCTAGATGTACGGGGCCAGACGGACCACGATGTGGCTTTATAGTCGCCACAGTGCCATGCTTGTGCTTCCTTTCCGCCCCGCCACTGTTTCGCGCAACTCGAAAGGGAGAGAACATGTTTTATTAAAGAATTCGTGCAACTCGTGTGTAAGCAGGGTAGCGATTACGTCTTTGACCTCACGACGAACGTTGCAGCTTGGCAAGGTATTTCTAGTTTAGACATGCGTGCGCATAATTTAGTGTGCGGTACATAGTCATTATTTACAATATATTTTTAAAATTATTTGAACAATAATGAATGAGTCATTTTGAAAGTAGAAACTGGAATGTGGGAATACCAGTTTCGTTTGACGGTGGACATTCAACGTAAAAAATAATATAGCAGCACGTAATTTCACAATTTTATCTAAAAAAAATAACTAGCAGTAGCTTTTTTCTGCCAAATACCCCCCCCCCCCGCGTAACCTAAATTGTTAGTGGTGAACATTTATTGTCTTGCACCTTGTCTTAAGGGGACATGTTCTACAGTCTTGGTCACGAAATTTCGATTTTTTTTATTATTCAGTTGGAAAGTATTCACTTTTCAGAATATGTTCCTAAATTGTTTTGTACGCAGAAGGTATAGCTGATTAAATGTAAGTGTCTTTTATACACAAGACTTTGGACGCGTTTTTCCCGAAACGATATTTTTTCGGATGGCGGTCGTGATAAAGAAAAATTTGCTTGGCAGTTTGATACAAATTTTTAGTATGTTGTTCTACGCATTAATAGCTATTTAGTGAACCTCGAAAATTCAAATTTGGTTAATAGTTTCCCACTTTTTTATGTCGATCATGTCTAAAAAAAACGTGCAACTGTTTTATACGTTTAATTTTGATCATCCGCCATTTTGCAAATTTCTGCTCTAAATCTTTCTCTATGGATCATCGGGTACCTACACTCATGCAAATTAGGAATATTATTGGTTTTTTTAGTTCAAATGATCCAGTCGTCCGCAATCACCACCGCCAGCGAGGCGTCTAATGTGAAAGGGGCTATCTTCACCGTAAGATATTTTAAAAAATGAAAATGATAAACCATTGAACAAAAACTTTTTTACATTCTAAAAGTTCTAAAGTATACTCACCCAAAGTTTGAAAACTTTAAGTGTTCAACTTATTACAAACAAAAAAAATTACCGAAGGTTTGTCGAATTTTCGACCTCCATAGAGAGACCACAATACTGGCTGGCTAAATTACTAAAAGCAAAAGGATGTATATAGAGTGTGAATTATTATTATAATAAATTGATTTACGAAAGTGCGTGCATAAAACATATTATTTTTTGTTAATTGCACATAATCAAACACCCTGGTAGCCAAGTCTGTTGCGCATCGAACTGGTGGTTCGCGAATGGTGGGGGTTGCGCAAGGAGGAATTCGGAGTTTCTGCTCGATACTCCTGATTTAAATGGTTGAAGTTGCCAACGGCTAGCTGCTCGTTGGCTGCCATGTTGGCATGAACTTAGGCTTCCAACAGTTGGTTGCCTTCTGGCTATGAACTTTGCGCCGGATGCGGGCCCTGGCAACGTTGCTCTACTTTTACAACTGTTGGTGCCAACTGGCACCAAATTGGCTATTAGGGCGCAGAAAAACGCGGATGCATAAGTAAACATCGTATGTATATGTAGTTAGTCTCAAAAGTATGGGGGTAAGTATTTGTATTTAGTCAAACTCTATCAAAAATGATATATCAGTAAAGAAGAAGATACATCTAGCTCCATTTTTAGTATCGACGAGGAGGACATCTTAATGCGAAACGTTATTTTTAAACATGCATTATAACATAAATATAAGTTTTGTGACGAACTGCATATTATGTTTAGCAGGTTTGAAACACTTTAATGCCGACGCAACGCTCACATAGTTGTAAAGGTTCCTTTATAAAGTTTATAAACCCTACCCTTTTCATATGACTTTCATTTATTGCTTCGCTCATAACATTTGAGAAATTTATCTTTTTTCGTCGAGAGCCAATTATAAGTGTGGCTTCAAGCGAGTTCTTTCAATCGGGTAACATCGCTTCTCGCGTGTTCGGTTAATGACAATTATTCGCGATGCATAAATGCATAGAGCGGAGGTTCGAACAGGATGGTACACGGCCGCCAAATAGGAGTTATTAAATCGGCCGCTTTGCAATGTCTCGTAAGACACGGACCGCGGCGCGGCGACCTCGCCACAGGATTCAGATCGTCGGATTTGCCACGGATCATCACAGGGCGTATTCCTTTCACTGCTTACCTGTTACGAGCAGGATGCACGATGTAACGATTCGCTGCACCGCATCGGCGATCCTTGCGACACTCCCTAGTTGGAACACCAACGTGCCCCCCCCCTCCCCCCACGTGCCTTGTTCCTTGTTTCTCGATAGTAGTGAGATTTTCAGAACTGATTTAACGTGTAAATTTTTATTTCGTGTCTTTGGTCCCGATCAATAACACTCGTTTATCGCGGATCTCTTCTTTGTATAGTAAAGAAATAGGAGAGTCGTATAGCGTCCATTCATCTGAGACCACTCGGTCGTTTTAAAGGTAAGGATAGCGGATTATAAGCATCGTATCGTTTTCACCGTAAACGAATACTTTTGCCCTATTTTCGCCTCTCCTGGAAACCTCTTAGCAGCTAAATTTTCTAATCGCATACTTTTTCAATGAACTTGTTAAAGTACGTCTGTTGAATATCTCGGCTGAAGAGCTGTTACAAATTGTATAGTCTAACCTAACCTAGACTAATCTAGCCTAACCTAACCTACCCTGATGGCCAAGTCTGTCTGTACAAGGTATTACAGAGTGCAACGTTGGATAGTTGACATCCGGCGCCAAGATTCGCAGCCAGATGGCCGCCATCGATCGTTCTCTGGCTGCGAATTTGGCACCGGATGTTGACTACCCAACGTTGCTCGCTTTTGGTGAATATTGCTGCCAACTGACTATTAGGGTAAGAGTTGTATATTCTTATTGCATACTTTTCCAATGAGCTTGTCAGAGTACTCTTTTTGAGTATCCGGTCGGGGGTCGGAGAAACTTGACACGTTTCCTATTTCCAAATTTCCTTTTTGTTCAACAAATAAAAATGAATTGGGTGCACCCTAATGGCCACTAGGTTGCTATTAGCGAGACTAATGGCAGCAACACCAGCCAAAAACGAGCCGAGTTTCGTCGGCAACATGAAGCGCCACATTAAAAACCTAATGTCGAACAACTTTTCGCAGCGTTTCGTTGGTTGTCAAAACACAACAAACTTTTACCGTTTGTATCAGGACTATCGAACTGACGACTTTTTCTCAAAGTCGTAGGAGAGCATAAAAGAACATTTTCTTTCATGGGCACTTTACTTGGAGGAATTTCTCTTTTCCGAAAAGTTGATCGCCACTAGGCTTTTAATGTGGCGTTGCATGTCGACGGCGAAACTTGTCTCGACTTTGCCTGGGTTAAAGTGTTGACTTGCTTCAACTTGATTATCAGAGTCACAAAGCGTAATTCAATGCATCTTTTAATGAGAAATTTAATGAGAATTGGCAAAATGATATAAAGTGTAGATAACGAGTTTTTAGTTATTAAGTAATGGATATTTTCATGCTTCCCAGGAAGAACCACCAAAAACAGAATATCCAATTCATATCCAATACTATACGTACAGCTAACTGCGTCGTTATCGTTTATTATACAAAGTGGTCAGTAAGTGCTAGTACAACCGAAAAAGGTGTGGTTTTGCTTAAAAAAACAAGTCGAAAATGTAGAATAAAGTTTTTCCGTGTGGAGCTTTGTTTTCGAGAAAATCGACTTTAAATATTCTCCGGGTACACGTGCATTTGGCTATATTTCGACCAAATCAGTTGTTTATTCTAAAGAAATGACAAGTTTCGGCCAAATAAAGAAGAGAATCAGTTTGGCGTTCAATCATGCAGTTAAAACGGCAGAACATAATTGTGTTCATCAGAATGGATACCATTTTGGACAATTACTATAATAATAAAATTTATCGTAAGTTAATATTCTGCTTTATTGTGTATCTTTGACTACCCAGTATAACGAACACTTTGAACCGAGACAGTAAATCACAGCGCAGAGTTGGGCATTATTCGAATGAATTTTCATTCGAATAAGTTTCCAAATGAATTTTGACGAATAAATTCTTATTCGAATAAAGAAGAAACCGACTAAAGAGCGAATAAAAGTATTACATGGCTTCTCTACAATGTACGTATATGTATGGGTCCGTGGTGAAAAAAAGGTTACGATTCGCTCTTGTAGCCGTCGGTAGGTGGCAGGTGTCACATTTATTCGTCGTTTAGTCAAATAAAAGATCGAGTAAAACCGTATTCGAATAAATTGGGTTCGGATAACAGTCGATATTTATCGTGGCTAACGAATAAGTTCGTCATTCGTCATTCAGAATAAAAGCCCAATTCTGCCACAGCGAGGTACGATAGGTCGAGATATGGTTAAGTGTACGTGTGCCCGGTGAATATTTAAAGCGGATTTTGTCAAAAATAAAGCGTCATACAAAAAACTTTTGTTCTACATTTTCAACTAATTCTTTTAATATAGAATCATCCTCTTTCCGGTAGTACCACCAATTACCGACCAATCTGTGTTACTCGTATTATAGAACTATTAGTCACATGCTGAACAGTTTCAATAATTGCATATGTTGAATAGGTTGGCATTGTTATTAAGAAAGACCAGAAAACAAAAAAGGCAAAAGCTGTGAAGTACTACATGAAAGAACATAATAAATATGTAAACTTGGTACTTTTGGCGGAAACGTATGACGAACTACAAAGAAAGATTTTAAGGATTTCAATATTTAAAAATAAATTTCATGATAAAGTGTAACAAATTTTATACAGGGTGTCTCATTTAAGTATGGCCCCCAAATAACCTTTAATCGTGAAAGCGCCAGAAATATTTTATATCTTTAAACCAACATTTGGTCCGCTTATTCTGAAAGTGGAGTAACTTCACTTTTTAAAAGAATTGAGAAAAGGATATAAATAAAAAGTTCACACTAAAATATATGGAAATTTGTCCTCTTCTCAATTTTTTTGAAAAATGGACTTTCCCCGCCTTAAAAATAAACAGTCCATTTGAAAAGGACGACTCTTGCGAGATCCTGGCCACTTAATACCATTCAAATTACGTATAAAATATATTTAGCGTTTCCACAATTATTAAAAAAGGTATTTGGAGAGCACACATAAATGAGACACCTTGTATAATACAATAACATATCGATATTTTCCTTATCCTCTTTCCAATAAGGGGGGGGGGGATGATAAATTATGCGGCTTACTAATTAATAGGTATTTGGAAGCAAGAGCTCTGTGATCTTAGGCCCATTGCTCAACCAGCGTTTTAATCCGCTTCTAACCTGTATCGAATTCTATAGTAAATGGACACTTTGTCACTGACTTATAAGCAGTACAACGCTATGGCTGCTATTATAAGCTTTGCCATGACTTTATTACATTAACATTTACATTTCAATAGACTCCCTAAGTTTCTTCGTAATCTTTTACGTGGGTTCTATACAATCCTTATATTCAGGTAGAGACAATGCCAAAATGTTTGTCGATACGGAATTTTGAAATCACAGTGTTTTGGAAAAACGATATATTTGTTACTGTCACTAAAGATACAATTAGAAATTAATGCTATATTATACTCTATAGAACGTTCTTCGCTATTAATAACGCTGATAGCCAAGTCAGGCAGGTCAACACATTGACTTGGCCAAAATTGAGACGAGTTTCACCATCGAATGCAGCGCCACATTATAAGCCTAATGGCGATCAACTTTTCGCCGCGCACAAAGAGAAATTCGTCCAAGTGAAGTGGGTATGAAAGAAGACGTAAAAGTTTATTGCGTTTTGGCAACGAACGAAACGCTGCGAAAAGTCGATCGCATTTGGCTTTTAATGAGGCGCTGCATATCGATGGCGAATCTCGGCACGATTTTGACCGGTGTTGTTGCCATCGGTCCTGCTAATGGTAACCTAGTAGCTATTAGGGATGTAAAGGTTTAAATCGATTCCACTGCACGATTAACAATGGATTTGAGACCCGATTTTCGCTCGGTTATCGAACATTTATTGTAGTAGAACTTAAATTGGCATTATAATACATAATGCGCCAGGTATCTGGTGCAACCAAACACGTGGAGACTCCACATGTAAAAATAAATGAAAATTTGGAATATCGCTGTTTCATTTGAGATTTCGTTTTGGAGAAAATCGAGTACAAATATTTATCGAATACGTCAAGCCGCTTACTGTCCGCCAAGCCTACCTTGTTGAAAGCAATCGAGCAGTGATCAACGAAACTCCTGCTTGATTTTCAGCCTATTTTACACGCATTTATTGTATACAGGATATCCCATAACTCATAGAAGAGCCGGATATGGAAAATTCCTGAGGCGACACTGAACAACTTTTCCTTTTAGCAAAATGTCGTTGGAGGTTTTGCTTTTGAATTGTTAACGAAAAACCCTGGCCATTCAGAGCTTGCGTAAAGCACGCGCTCAGGGATGGAATGTGTCGCGCTGGATGGTGACGTTCGGCCGGTGCTCCGATCCAAACCCGTCAGTATAGCGTTTTTATTCGCTATTCACGATTAACGAATGAGTTTACATTATTCTTCATTACATTGATTTTATGTGGTATTCGATACAACCTTTGCTCCCTGCTATACCGACGGGTTTGGATTGGGGCACCGGCCGAACGTCACCATCTAGCGCGATGCGACTTTCTGTCCCTAAGCGCGGGCTCTACGCGCGCCCTGAGTGTCCAGTGTTTCTCGTCAATTCTTCAAAAGCAAAACCTCAGGCTACATTTTGCCAAAGGAAAAAGTTGTTCAGTATCGCCTGTGGAATCTCCCATATCCGGCTCTTCTATGAGTTACGGAACACTCTGTACATGTTACACTAATAAGGTTAGCTCATTCGAATTCTGATAGAGTTACGTGTAACCTATCGATTATGGCAGATGAACAGGATTACTTGAGGAACATGCATAACGCCGCCTTCGTATTTGTCTTCTGCAACTGCTTGACGGCGATTGCGCATCTTTCAACGGCATGCATACGTTTATAAATTCTTTATGAATACCTCTGGTTATAAGTTTCATTGTGGGTTTAATGGTTTGTGACGTTCCCATTATTGCCTCTCCTTTATCGCAACTATAGCGGATACAGCAACGAAATGAAATGCATAATACATCTAATACAGCTGTTATCAAACTAGCTGCTATGTACGGAGTGGGGTGGGCTGAAATGGACATTTTTGACTCTTCATAAAACGTTTTGAGAAAACATCAAATATTTAAAAACAAAAGTTGAAATTAGAGATGGGTTTCTTGAAACCTCGAAACCCTCGAAACTTAACAACGTTTCGAGTTTCGAGGCCTCGAAGCTTTACACTTGCTTCGTGATTCGTAACTCTCCAAACTCAGATCAGAAGTATGAAGTTCGGACATTAAAAAAGAATTCGGCGTTTCGGTTTTCAAGAAGAATCTAGATTAGATATTTCTGTTTGTATTTCATTTAATTATGATCAACAAAGATTTATGGAAAAATGTTAACTTCAGTTCTTAAAACAAGATATTCCGCATCAAAAATAAAATCACTAATACAAGTTTCGAGAATTTTGAAACCATACAAAGCTTTGGATTCGAATTTAGAAAATTTAAAAATTAGTTTCAAACCCACCCGTACTTAAAATACCTTTGTTGTGGAAAAAACCATCGTCTTGTCTCCTGTACTGTTTGGTGCCGCAATTACATTTCAACATACATACAGCGCGGAACAGAAGTATTGGTACACCCAGTTCAACAGAATAACTTTTTTGTAATTGAACCAAACGGATTCAGCTATTGTAAAATGGCAGAAGGAATATTTTTATAGACTTCATGCTTATGCCGTTCTAAAAAAATTCGAAAGTTTCGAAATGGCAAAGAAAATAGTAAAAGGCATTTTGTCAACTTTTTTATCTGACGAGGGAAGTTCAGCAACTCGAAAATTAAAAAAAATTGTTTAATTCTACACAAATGTAGTTTATGCGATGCTAGTATTGGAACAACTTTTGTTTCCTGCTGAAAAACAACTCTACGGATCAAAACGCCCTCTCCAGGAAATCTTATTTTTCATTTCATCGTTAATAGCAGGGATATTCTATAAGACACCCAAAAAAAGGAAAATTGAAAATTACAGTATTTTTATTGCCTATATTGTGAATGTAAACAATTCTGAAATAAAATTTTGTTCCAAAATTTACCCCCATTGAAAATATAATTTAAAAAAATGTAATTTTAACACAAAATAGACCGCAAAAGACGACACTACAACTTTTAATTTAACTTTTTTCTTGTATATTATATGGTTTTTTAAACAATAACGATAGTATGAAAAGTAAGATCTTGTGGAGGGAGTGTTTTTATCCCGAAAGTCGTTTTTAATAAGGAAATAAAAATTGTCCAGTTATTAGGATCACATGAATTACATTTGTGCGATGTTTCAATTTTTTTTTTAATTTTAGAGTTGCTGGACTTCTCTTGGGTGTTTATAATGAAAATGTTAAAAAATCCTTTTCATAGACTTAAGCTGTATACACTTTAGATATATACACCTTGATCCAAATCGGTTAAAAGATCGCAAAATAGGTCGAAAATCGTTGATTTCGGCCGGTTTCTACAATTTTTGACCTATTTTGCGATCTTTTAACCGATTTGGATCAAGGTGTATATATCTAAAGTGTATACAGCTTAAGTCTATAAAGAGCATTTTTTGACATTTTCATTATAAACACCCAAGAGAAGTCCAGCAACTCTAAAATTAAAAAAAAAATTGAAACTTCGCACAAATGTAATTCATGATGCGATCATCAAACGCTTATAACTCAGAGTAACGTTAACCGATTAAATATTTTAGGGTGCAAGTTAAATCTGCTTAATACTACAAAAAGAATGTACTTAAATGTATAAAAACCAAAATTTAACTGAACTTACTGAACTTGCTGGCTTTTTTAACCTAACCAATTTACTCAACTTACTCAATCTACTTAAACCTATAAAAAGTATTTTTGAAATTTTGGTTGCAAGTTCAGAAAATAAAGTTGAAAGAAATGACTTACTATTTTCTTTTCCACCCTGACAGCCAAATCAGGCAGGTCAGCACGTTGACTCAGTCAAAATCGAGACCACAGTTTGGCTGTCGACATGCAGCATCACATTAAAAGGCGATCAACTTTTCACAACGTACGTTATATCGAACTGGCGGCTCGCGATTTTGGAGTTCGTGCAAAGAAAAATTCGTCCAAGCGAAGTGGGTATGATAAAAGACGTTCTCCTATGTTTTCCTACGGCTTTGAGAAAAAGCCGCCAGTTCGATAGCCCTGACTGAAACAGTAAAAGTTGGTTGCGTTTTGGCAACCAACGAAACGCTTCGATCAGTTAATCGCCATTTAGGTTTTAATGTGACATTGCATATCGATGGCCAACCTTGATCTTTGTTCAGCACTGTATGTACTCAGTTTTAGCGAATTAATCTACGTAGCGGTTACATACATATAAATAGAGAGTTCCCAGTACTTTGGTTAGTACGTAAGCCATAGGTTATTAGGAAAAAAACGAGTAAAGCCTTCTTCGTGAAACGAAAGTTAAACCGTTCGCGAACTCAGAATTATCGATTATATCTATACTGTTCATTGGATGAAGATGGGTGGGTCGGACAGCCACAAATCTCATGCTGAGGCGTGATATGACCTCTCAGTTATGCTGCGCAGGATTACCTAACAAGAAGAGCATACTGGCATAATCTAGCCTCGAATCAATGTTCATCATTCTTTCCTCCTTGATTATATTAAGAGATTCACTATTGTAGAACGTTGCTTGCCCTACTTACATATTTCATCAGAAAAGTATGGTTCTCTCATGGAAACACAAATTACATGCCATATTATGTGTCTACTATTCAGATTAATTTGACCTTAAACATAAATACGAAGCTTAATCATTTTCTGATCACAAGAATCACTTCTCATCAGAATCAAAATTGAAATTTAATAATCGAAAGCAAATATTGTGTTTTGAATAGTCATGTACGCAAGAAACTTTTAATGCGGGGGGGGGGGGGGTGCATAGAAGCTACAGTCGAATCAATTACCTCACTTAAAAAAATTAATAAAATTCAGGTGCCAAGAAGAAGAAACCACAGTCGAGAAATTGCGAAAGATATCTGCCAAGGTCCTTACGTAATATTTATGGAATTATGTGAAGGACCCGCGAACTTGTGGTAAAAAAGAATAATAAAAAACGAGCGTAAACACAGCGTCTGATGGTAGAGAAAGGAGCAATATTCTGAGAGGATCAAATATACCGGTACAGCTGTTGTACGAATGTGAATGAAGAAGTGTGAGGTACGAATGCATAGGTATGTGACTACTTGTAAATGTGAATTCAACAATTGGACCGTTTATTTTAAAGTGGTGTAAGTCCATTTAAAAAAAAAATCGGTAAAGGGATATAAATAAAAAGTTTACTTTCAAATATATGGAAATTTGCCCCTTTCACAATTTTTTTTTTAAATGGATTTGCACCGTTTTCAAAATAAACGGTCTAATTATTGTCTAATTAGAACTGGGCAAAATCTTATTTTAAGCCATTTTATTTCATGCATCGGGTCATTGAAAGACGCCCTAATCGAACCTGTTGCGTGCCAATCGACAGCCAACAGTTGTAATATAACCTAACTGCCAATTTGCTCGCAACTTATTTTAACAGCTCCGCTATATTTTTGTTGTCAATTTGTTAATGTCATCGAATATATCAAATAATATTTCGAATTGCAGCTACGTTATCAGCAAAACCTTGTAGCAAGCTCTGGTAAAATCTTGTCTGAACAGCTTGGCTATCAGAGAGAATATTTTATTTTTCGAAATTTTGCGCTCTGTTCAAAATATTATTTTATCTGGATTATGTAGAATTTATCATTCAGAATTGTATTTGAAATATGTTTCCTCCAAATTTTGCCCAGCACTGATTGATTCAATCTTGGATCCATTCGTTTAAAGTATTTAAAGTATTTAAGTATTGGTGTTTTAGGTTAGGTTAGGTTATTTGGTGTTTTTCGTGATTCTGTTTCTTTTTTCTGTGGTAAGGACGAAACTTGCATTTTAGAATTATCCCTACACAATTTACTACATAAGCGCAGCAAATAATTAATTATCAGACGCCAGCTGTATTAAAAGTACTATATCATAACTAATAAAAATACGAAACTTTCTTCTAAATTTTCCTTCCTTTAAACTACTAATTAAATTCACTTCGACATTTCGTAAGGTGTACCGTAGAGTGAAAACGGGCCCAAAACTATCTTTCAAGATACGGTTTCAAACTGTTATGTAAAAATTCCTTACGAAGCAGCTGCGAGGAACCTAAATTTCCATCTACAGTCATACATCAGACCTCATATTAGTTCTGTAACTGTATTATCGTGTACTACCGGAATTTGTAGCCGATCTGTACATATTCATATCAATTTTATATTGTACCAACATTTAATCATTTAACGTTAATTTAATACTATTTTATTGTTAACTGACGCAGTAACAATAGTACATAATTGTAGGAATGACACAAGTGGAAAATATTTGTTAGAGAAATTAACGATGAGGATGATAATATTTGGCAATTTGACAAACAGTGCTCAATGTTCATCTGTTGAATTATTTTAAATTTCTTTACATTTCATTCCATTTCAACTACACTATTCTGCCTACACAAATATGACGGCACGAGCACTTGCTCATTCATTCAGATTTCACTTTACACATGCCTATTAGAATATTTTAGAAGTGCGTACGTTTCAAGATTATGGATAAATTTGATCAATTTATTAATAAATTATGAACACTTTTATTATTTATTACGAATGCATTCTTGGAAAACATTTATTGCATAATATAGCTACTTGATATACACATTAGTACTTGTTTGCTGGTAATAAGTCAGGGCACCATTTTATTCTTACCAAATTCGAATTGGCTACCAAGAATTTTATTAATTGGCTGTTGTGGAAATTGTGCATGCTGGATATATTTTCAATAATATTCATGACGTGGAATAATTGCGCTCAGAGTGCAATAAAAAAGTAGTGTATTAATATTCGGATGACTTAAAATTTGTATTGAAATTATATAAAAACAATCCAATCTATTTCAGATTTATGTTTCTGGCTTTTTGCATTTTCTACTAGCTTATTGTTTGTAAAAAATGTAAAAATGTTTGGAAAATGTATAGATATTTTCTTACCGATAATTTTTATGGACATTTTATTATAATTTTATCTTCGTATTCTAACAAACAGTTCGAATCATTTCCTACAGCATTTGTGCAGAATATCGAAGGGATTCTATTTGTACAAAAGCATCTAGAAAGATTATCTAAATCCAAAAGGATATTTAAAAAGATATTCCAAAGATGTCGCAAATGTAGTAGACACTCTTTGAACCGTCCGTCTGCTTCCTCTAGCATCTGTTTCTATAATAATTGCACTGAGAATGAGAATCTACATACAGGGTGTTTCGTCACCGCATGCAAATATCGCACGGACCGATTGCTGAGGAAATTTCGAACAACGTTTCGAACAGCGTAGAGCGCGCGCTCAGTCGAAAGAAAATCATGATACGCTCAACCGCGGTTTTGACCACGCCCGCGGCTGAGCGCGTGCTCTGATTGGTCCGCCTTTTTTGTTAATTATTCAAAAACGAAGCCTTAACCAGGATTTTCGGACAGGAAACCGTTGTTCAGAATCACCTCAGCAATCGCTCCTTGATATGCGTGGACCTCCCTATAGCGTATTATACAGAGTGATCCACGCAACTTGGTTACTTCGAATAACTTTTAAAATATGTGTTGTATGAACAAATGTTTTATACGAAAGTTATATGATTTGGGGGGGGGGGCACATTACGTGGTGCATGCATTTTTTTTACATGTGGAGGCGCTTCGGGGATTCCAAGTTTCCAACTTTGTTTTTGTTCTAAATGACATCCTACATTTTGCTTGCGAAAAAATAAAAGAGGGTTGAATATTCAGTAAAAAAGGTACAGTAAAAGTTCGATATGTGTACGAAACGATCTGCACGCTATGTGAGAAGTCATCCCCATCACATTGTTCTCTTTGCCCCTCGGTCCCATGACGCGTATCTCATACTCGATTCCCCTTGCCGAATGCACGGAGGACGCAACAAGTGAAAGAAAAAGAGGTTCAACAATCAGCAAGATCAAACGAAACATATCGGTGAGAGAATATTAATACAACGACGAAACACTTTTTCACTAACGTATTTGTGAGTTTTTTTTCTGATTAAAATGGCGTCAAACACGACATAGTTTGGAATACATTTGGTCATTTCGAAATCTAAGATTGGTACGGGACAAGAAATCAAATATGTACAGTGATGCACGGACCAATCTCGCGGATTCTGCACGTTTGAATGACGAGCGTTATCCTCACTAGTGCCTTGGAACTGCGTATGATCGTTCGACTCACGGACCTCACCCTCTTTGACGATTCAATGTCACGCTTCGGTCCCAAACGTGCGACATTTATTCGTGCATTACTCTACACTCCAAACTATGTCGTGTTTGGACTTGTTTGAATCAGAAAAACCTGATAAATACGCCAGTCAAAGTTTCATCAAGAAACAGACAAAACAGTAAGATTTCGAGAAGTGATCTGCACGTTATGCGACAGGCAGATATTGTGCAGGAAAATACACGCGTAGGAATACGCACACAAAGAGGAGACGGTCCGCGCCGACTTCTGACGTGCACATAGCGTGCAGATCTTTGTGCTCCCTTGTCAAAACATTACTGAAATAAAAGAAGTGCCATCGTTGTATTAGCATTCTCTCATCGATATGTTTTTTATTTATTCTACGATTCTCGGATCTGCAGTAGTAGGTAAAGTGGGTAAACATCTACCGAGCTGAGTCAGTGCGAATATGTGAGACAATACTAATGCAACGGTAAAATTTTTTTATGCATGTAACAATTCTTGCCTTTTTCTTAATGAAACTTTTACTAGCGTGTTTGTCAAGCTTTTCTGATTCGAATGAGACCAAACACTGCATAGTTTGGAACACATTTGGTCATTTTGTAATTTAAGATTAGTGCGACCCAAGAAACCAAATATATTCCAAACTATGTCGTGTTTGGTTTTATTTGAATCAGAAAAATCTGACAAATACGTTAGTGAAAGTTTCATACCAAAAGAGTTAAAAACAATAAAGTTTCATCTTTGCATTAGCGTTCTCTCACCGATATGTTTCTTATCTAACCCCCGATCCACGGATTCCTTTTTACATAATTATTGTTTTCCTTATCCATTCAATCTAAAAACATTTCTATTGCTCGCTATGTGCTAGACTTTGGTCCCGATCGTCTCGCACATATCGAGCTTTTACTATATTGGCTTTTATTAGTCCTAAATCTGATAGTTAACGAGTAACTCTGCTCTGTTTGTTGAATATTTATCTTGTGTAGTACCAAGTCAGTGATCCAATATCGTCAAAAAGTGTACATGCGTTTAATTCATGGTACTTGCGGTGGAAACGCATTAAGAAAATTTGGTTGAGAATTAATCTCTGTGTTTGCTAGAATATGAAGATAATTTTATAATGAAATGCGAATTAAAAAATATCGATACAGATGATAAACATTTCGACTGTCACAAAGTCACAATCGTTGTATGTACATTTTTCAATCGTTTTCACATTTTTAAAACTCAATAAGCTGTTAAAAATGCAAAAAGTCGAAACATAAAGGTGTAATAGATCGCCTTCTTTTTAAATTATTTTTCAATACAATTTCTATGTCACTGGAATATTAATACACTACCCTGATAGTCAAGTTGTTCAACCAATATTTTGCCAAACCTTGTTATACAGTTTTGTTGACAAAGTGGCTACGAATTCGATACAGTATTGGATATATTCGATGATGTTAATAAATTGACAAGAAAAGTATACGGAGTCTGTTGAAATAAGTTGCGACCAAATTGACGGTTAAGTTAAACTGCAACTATTGCTGTCAAATGGCTTTCGACTGGCATGCAACTGGTTCTACCCGACAGTCTGGCACAGAGCACAATTATTCTATGTAAAGAATATTATCGATAAAGTTGATCGAGTCGCATGTATCATTCTGTAGTATTATTTATTAGCGAAGGAGTGTAGTAAGGCACAGTATTCGTCGCAGCATACTTTATATTGTTCTTAAACGTATCATTCCATTACACAGCACTGTTTTATGTTTTACGTTACGCGCGATCATGACATTGAGAATAGTGATACATAATTGCCTATCGTGGTGTGTATATTACATGTTGAGTGTAATGTTATTGTGGGTGTATATAAAATACAATGGGAATGAAATCGTCGTTTATTCAGGTTGTTCAGGCTGCGGGTGCGCCCTGATGTATTCGAGAGCCCTTTGAATCAACGGAGAGATGGCAGGAATGTGATCACCCTGCGGTTGGAATCCGTTGTGATCGGCAATGTATTGCACTCTGATCGGTGTACCATCGGGAGAGGTGTATTGGTATTGACCCTGAGTGACAATGACAGGTGCGCTCCTCGCGTCCGTCACCACTGGACTTCCATTTTCGGCATGATAAATTCCGTTGTCAGTTTCGTACGAGTAGGCGTAGGCGCCGTCTGGCGATATGTCTTGTGACTGTTTGACGATGGCTGCGGGCAGCTCGGACACATCGGCCGAAGCAACGACGAATAAGGCCAATAGAACTACCACCTGAAACAAACAATTCTTATATTTAGGACCGCGTCTAGAACTTTTTGGTCCCCAGGCACACAATTGAAAATCGGGACCCTACTTATATCAACAAGAATGAGTTGGACAATCTACTAATACTACCCAAACATGAAAAAGACGTTGCCATAAAAGTATTATTATTGTTATATATTTTTCATTTCAATTTAGAGATTAAACTTAGCGGACTCATTTATTTCATGCAGTAATGGCGCATCTGTGCGAGTCCCAGGCACGTGCATATGTAGCATGCTGGAAAACGCGGCCATGCTTATATTCAACACTATTCAGTAATGAAAGGTTATCATAATGTAAAAGAATGAAGCTTTTCCAATCGGTTTGGAACAAAACATTGTTAGGTTATGCTTTGTAACTTTCGCTTTAAAATTAAGGAAGATTAATGTAAATAAGTTTCATCATAAATGAAATTAATATCAGAGCGCAAAAATATGATTAAAAATATATTGTTAGTAAGTTCCAGGTTCCGAATGATCGAGAGTGTACAATCACGATGCGGTTAATAAACAATTCATTTATATGCGAAAAATTTGCAGTAGTAAAGTTTAATAGATAATACTAATAACAGTTATAATTAAAATTTAAATCTAGATTATAACTAAAATGAAAATTATGATGAAACTTGAATTAAATTATAAACGTTGAGTTTCACGTGTGACTATTAGTGTTAAAAAAAATGTCAAAAGGAAAACTCACGAGAAGCTTCATTTTAAAAGGTAGATGATTACTCCCAGATAACGAAATGGAAGACGCTGTGATTTCGAATGCGGTTCCTATGTGACAGCAATCTGCTTTTATACGAAACTCCCGGACATCACTTTCCCCGAATATTACACTATTCGAAAACGATGAAGCCACGGTTTGAGAGCGGAAGAGGGAGAGAGAGGGAGAGGAAGATAAATTAAACATACCGAGTAAGCGAAGAGAAGAACTCTCGGTCAAATTTATTCATTGATTTGACATTTCCACGTTGTCCAAATTGATTGCTTGTATAACCACATTCAAGCCGCTGTTGTGTAGAAAAAATCGGAAGGACGAATACCGTCCCTTCCTCAGAGTAATAACACCTTAGCATAAATTCCTGTTATTGCTAGCTCTAATGCCTGTAACATACTACGATACCTCGTAGAACACGATAATTAATCTGTAAAGTATGATTAAGTTTAACTTAGATATTCCATAATTATAATTATTGAAAATAGTCGCAGCTGAGAAAAAGTATACAAAAGCAAGTTTTTACTTTTTTTATAATCTATAAACTATATCCCCATTATAATTGAACATAATTATATTGCTAAATATTAATAATTATTATTAATCTTCATTTGCGATGTTTACAACAAAAGTACAAGAAAGCATCGCAAATAGAATAAATCTACCGTTGAAAGAAAAATATTGAAATGGCGTTATTTCTTTGCGCTTCTGACATTTTTGCCATATATTTAATTGTGATTATGCAATCGTTAAAAAATCTCAGATATCGTGCTGGAAGCGTCACGATATTATGTAACAGCCTCTCAATTCTGAAGAATCTCTTTCATGTGTAGTGGATGGAAACATACTCTTTTTTGCTGCGAATAAAAAATATTTATGGGTTGAAGGCATATAAAAATGCACAGTTTTGTTTGATACTTTGAGAGTATAACGTAAATGAATTTGGAAAAAGTTGGTTTAGAAAGTGTTATTTAATAATATTAATAATATTAACAAAATTGATAATAGTTAATAATATTAACAAAACACATGTTTAAGTTGAATATTGGAATCTTTATTAATACTAAAAAATTATTAAAATTAAACGAAAATTAAACATAAATTAGAAAAGCCAAAAGAATTTAATATTAAATAGAATCTTCTCTGTTTTAATTACTACTAATATTCGCTTCGACATTGAACCAATTAATTTGTTTAATGTCTGTAGTTTAATTTAGTTTAATTTGAGACCGAGCCTCCTTGATACCCTTTTTTTTAAAATTCAGTCAAGTTAGGTTAGGCTAGATTAATTTTTTTATACTTAAGTTCTTCCTTTTTTCATTGTAAATGTATCTTATAACTACGATAACGCTATTTGCACATAAGTAATTTTTATTAACTTTGTATTTTTTTGCACACGCACATATTAAAAGCTTCACAAGTACAATCACTTCTGTTGAGACATAAAATAGAATAAAATAACATAACTCCGAAATTAATACAATTAAACGAAAATTGAATGTGCAGCTTATTAAACCAATATTTTGACTAAACAACAGGTGACATTAAATATTTACATATGAAAAGGAAATCCTAGAAATTATCACTTTTCGAAGTGGTACAAATTTCCGGGTTTGAGAATGGCTCAGGTAAAACTGGATACAGTATTCAACGCTGTCTCTAACATTTACAACATTGAATGTCGTCTAAACCCTTCACTCCCCAACCGCTACAGCCTTCATAGATCCGCTTATGGCATTTAATACGTTGCACCCCAACCTTGATTGAATTTTATTATCTTTATTATTTTATTTTATTATTATGCAAAATTATTTTTGTCTTCGTTATGTTTATTCCTTGGATTTTTATGTAATGTAGCATTTTTCTTCTTTTTGGAACATATGTATTCCCTCATTGAGATTGCGCCTTACTTTATTTTGCTTTAAAATCGGAAGTCCGATCTTAACCCGTTCAGTTTTTCCGCAGTATGCAACTTCATACATATTACAGATTATGGCTGCCATCATGGTGGAATTAAAAAAAGTAATTGGCGTGCCCATACTTTAATATAGGTATGACAAATAACATAATTCATACCAAATACTAACAAGAATGTTCATTTAAAGGCTTCACGTTCAATTGTCTCGAAAACTACACAGCGTATAAAAGAATGTCTGAAACAAACTTTTTACAGTTTCGAGGGTGGGGGATGTCAACTATGCTACACATTGTTCTTTCTGTAGCGGTTTTCAAGTTCGCTTGAAGGACAACTCGTTTTTCTTTAATGAAAACCAGTTCTTATTATACAGAAAAATAAAAAAAAAACTTTGTAGGAAACATTTTTCAATCAGTCTTCATCTTAAATCATTTAAATAAAAATTTATTTCAGTTTTCCTTATTTCCAAAGTAGCGGTAGAAATCTTACATGGCAGAATACGTTGGGAATAACGATACAAAAGAAGCTTTATTTAATACTTCTGTCACTACTTTTGAAATAAGGACACAAATGAAGCTTCTTTTAATATTTCCGTCGCTACTTTGGAAAGAACCAAAACTGAAATGAATTTCTATTTAAATAATTCAAGATGAAGTCTGATCGAGAAATGTTTCCTACAAAAATTATTTTTATTTTTCCGTACAGTAATAATCTGTAAAGTAAAACTACAGGTCCATTTCACAAAATCAAGCTAACCTTGAAATAACTTGAAAACCGCCACAAAAGAATAACGTATAGCATAGTCGCCCCCCCCCCCCTTCCCCAGCATCCCTCCCGAGAAAATTGTTTCACACATTTTTTTCTACAATAAGTCGAGATAATTGAACGTGAAGTTTTTCAACGAACACCCGGTATGCAAGTACTTACATACATACATATGTATATCGTATTTTACATAAGACGTAAGATGTTGGAGTTTACAGTAACAGTTTACGCTGACATGGGCTAGTCATGCGCGGAGTGGGGCTGATTAGCACGAGAGTTTTCACTCGTAATTAACGCCCATTTAGATTCTATACAGATTCGTCCCTTATATATGCGTGTTTGGACATTTCTACCTAAAACACATAAGGGCCACGTAGCTATTGAGGAACTTCAAGATTAATGGAAACATATCAGCGATAAAGCTGGAATGGCTCATCATCTGTACTAGAATGAAGAAAGTCCCTTTTACTCTCGAAAGTTTGAAAGTCCTAAATCATTAATCAAGTTCCATAATTCCTCAATAGCCCTTGGGTGATGGGAGTATGTATCGACTGTGCTCTAGTGGGTTTTCCCTGAAATTCTCTAACGGTTTTAACATGTAATTTTGTTGTAAGAACACAGTACTTACGGAAGCTGTATGTACTTACATAAGTATGCACGTAGGACATTTACGCATTCACATTTGTAAAGACTAATACCTTATATTTATTACGTCTTTCAATTTGTTAGTTAATACTAGAACTACTCTGCTTGGGAAAGTGAATAATGCAATGAAAAATATTGATTAAAGACGTCTGTGTTTCGTTCGATATTTAGTACATAAAATCTTCTGTAGTGCAAGGACTAAAAGGCAGATTACAATTGGGTTACTTTGATCAGCTTGGTGGTCTTGCAGTTAAGTCTAGATTTAATTTAATTAAAACAAATTTATTTAGAAAGAATAGACAGAGCTGTATAGTCTTACGTCTTACTTATTGTTAGTCTTTTCGGTCATGTTACCGTAATACTTTCTAATGAAAAACGGCGAGTTTAGTCCACCTATGAGGTTAAAAATACAGGGTGTCCCGAAACTCATAGAAAATCCGGAAGTGGGAGATTTCTGAGGCAATACTGAACAAGTTTTACCTTTGACAAAATGTCGCCTGAGGCTTTGTTTTTGAGTTATTAACGCAACTCACTGGCTACTCAGAGCGCGCGTAGAGTCCGCGCTCAGGGATGAAATACCGCGTTGCGCTGAATGGTGTCATTCGGCCGGTGCCCCGATTCAAACGCTTTGGTATAGGTTCAAGAATAACGAATAATTTGACATTATTGTTCATTGCATTGATTTCGTATTCGATACAACATTTGCCCCCTGCTATTCTGACGCGTTTGGATAGGGGCACTGGCCAAACGTCACCATCCAGTGCGACGCCACTTTTCGTCCCTGAATTCATAAGCAAAGCCTCAAACCACATTTTGCCAAAGGAAAAAGTTGTTCAGTACCTCTTCAGGAATCTCCCATATCCGGCTCTTTTATGAGTTACGGGACACCCTGTATATGATTCTATTTAAAACACAATGCAGATGTTAATTCCTCACGTTGAGTTTAACGGGAGGTGGGAAGCTCAATGGTGCACTGATTTCCCAAAATACTGATAGTGCAGATGTACAGGTCGTACATGCACCTTAATATATTTATACAAATTTTTATAAAGATTTGTACAAGGGAAACGGTTCGGCGACTAATGCGAAGTGCGACGGTTATCAGTTTGATTCGAGTTTTTGGGGTTGTTTCTCCTCGACTACTATAGATGCTACTGACTTCTATTTTACATTCTAAAAATTTGTTGTAGGCGCGATAGATAAGAAGAGGGGACTTTTTGATTATTTGAAAATTGGTAGAGGGGAACTATTGGTGTTTATTGGCAGGAAGTGATTAGGAAGGAGTTGGAGGCGTGTATTATAACGTCTCGCGGAAGGGGCGAAGTTTAGGGGGTGTTCGGATTCGGGTTTTTCCCGACCCTCAGGTACGCGAGTGGCATCGGCCTGGTCCGCAATAAATGGATTTGCGCGGTTTATCGTCTGCAGCTAACTAGGGACTGTTTATAGTATAATTGCTGCTATCCAACAGCAGACCTTCACGTGACCTTTCTGCGTCTTTTGTTTGAGACATTTTTTAATATGGGTAATAATAGCGACGTATATCAGTACCTTTATATTTAGTGGGCCTCGCCCACTAATGTGTATACCCATGTGTGCACCTGTACGGATATGTAACAAATGTACGAAACAAAATGTTGGTGGAATAAATTTAAATTATGTAGACCTGCTAGCTTCACATAAAATGCAAAGACAACAGATGCTTAGAAAGACAGACTACTTCCCGTAGAATTTGTAAACAACGTATGTGTTCACGGCAGTCTATTGTCAGTAGAGGTAAATGTGTCATACTTAAAAATGCGCAATCGTTTTCTCGAGGCAGTGTAAAAATATATCATTTGACTGTATTCTCGAAACAAGGTTATCTAATGTTTTCTCTTTTGATCATCTCTCGCGATAGAAAATTGTTGGAAATGGATAGGAAGAGTATTTATAGTGTATCGCACGAAATTTGCATTCTGCTTTCTTACGAAATAACTCATAATATATTCGCCGGCCTCGTATTAAACAGTTCTCAAAAGATGCTAGGATAGATGCTATCGAGGGTTTACATTGAAAAAGGTTGTTTGTTGCAATTTTTTAAGAACGTTAACCACGAACACCCTGCATAATACTATAGCTACTGCATTGATAAACATTGTTCAACTATAATATCTAAAGAATTCAGAAACTTTTCGAGAACAACCTCTACATTTTCAGCTATATAAAAATGTTATAGGATCGATAGAGAGGCGACTGTATGGGGGTTACTAGCGCAGATTCCAAAGAACACGTTCTACATACGAGGATCAAGAGGCTCTGCTACCACAGCTGTTGTAAAAATCATCAGAAAATTAAATGTCAAATATCCTTGTAAATGATGGATATTGGCAAGCACGTTTGGATATGGACCTGCTTATTTTTGCTCTTGATTTGCCACAAGCAGTTTTATTAAAATCGGTGACTTCACCTTGTTAGCCTAATAACTAATTTAAAAGCACCAGTAGTTGAACAGTTAAGAAACATTGCGTAAATAATAGTCAACGCTTGCTCCGTTGTTGAATAGAGAGACTCTATACGTGAAAGTTCTGTTTGAACTTCTTACATTATGTAACAAAGCTAACTTTTTTGTAATAGCAAAATTATCCAAATTTTATAGACATTTTTGAAAGTTCAATAATCGCATCGAAAGCTGACCATCCTTGAAATCGAGAAAACTAGTAATTGACCATATGTTAGTTAGTAGTTGAAAGTACTTACCACTTGAAACCACTTATAGTAAAACCGAAAACATTAAAGGTAATTACTTTTATATCATTTATTTGCAACAATGATAACAAATTACAAGTAAAAGGACAAATACAAATGAAAAGAAGCTAATTTCATATAAAATCTAATTCAGAGACAGAGTAAATGTTTCGAGTTTTGCTTGATCTGGTAGGTTCACTGATGCGAGAAACTGCATTTTCCCATTCGTAATCTAGTACATCAGGAACGAAGAAATTCAACACGAAGAATTCTCCTAGGAAAATATTCGCCTTCATATAAAAATATTACATATTCATCTTTAGTCCTTTCAGTAGGTAGCCATTTATTGTTGTCCTTATTCAACGGCCGCCAACCATAGCCTGTTCGGAATAATTCCTAAAGGAGCCCTCGGTAAGAGACATTGCTAGCTCAGTAATTGAATAGTCTGTAGAATAAATGCCTAAGTATTTTAATATTTTGTTGATTTTAAGAATATTACACAAGTAGTTATTTAACAGATTTAAGTTTCACTAAACAGAGTCAACAGTTGACCGTAATTTCATTCAATGAAACGCATTACATGAATCATATTTCGAATACGAGAGTTATGTTCTTTACTTCTAACGAAATTATATGTAAAATTGATATGTTGCAATTAGTAAATAAATTTTAATAATTTATGTCAGTAATTAACCACACCTGTCAACTTTTACAAATAATAAGAAGAACAAGATTCAGCCGTTGACCCTACTGTTAATTTTTTTTTTTTTTGGTTCAGATAACAAAAACATGACATTTATTAAATATAAAACTATAACAATTTAAGTAATGAAAGATTCAGTCATGAAAAATTAAAAACTTGAAAATTTCTTACCGTAAATTATACACCGTTCCTTAACAGCGTTAAGGAAACTACAATATGGAGGTATACAACCAACGTCAATGAAGCGAATCGTTTGTTGTTACAACAAAAAATTGAAATCAGGTAAAAGTGTTTCGGAGTTGGGTTGGTAGATGATGCTACATATACATATATCGCGCCTTTATCGAAGCATTATTACGTTTAAAAACGTTATTTTACTCGTTTTCCTGAAAAGTGGTCAACTATTGATACCAGATCAATTACTGGTGCCTTTATCTTACTGCGAAGATGTGTAAGAAAAGTTAACATTCGAAGCGTGTTATCCTACTGATCTTTTAGTTGTACTTACAAGTTCTACTTAGTTATGTGCTATGCTCGAATGTTGGTTGGGTGTATACATATACAGTGGGTGTAGAAAGTATTCGTATAGATTCTTCAAAATGGAATATCTTTTTCATAATTGATCCAAACGACTTGGGTTTTTACAAAGAGATGGAAGGACTACTTTACTATGAAAATTTTCTCCAAATTGGTCACCAAATATCACTTATTTCAGCCGATTTCTACGATTTTCGATCTCCTTTGCGATGTTTAAAAATTTATAACTCCGAGCAACGTTAACCGATTTGGATGAAACTTTCAGAGCGCATATATCTTACATAAAAGGCATTTTTTAAACTTTCATTACAAGCTCAGATAAAAAAGTTAAACCACTGATTTTCACTATTTGTTTTATAACTTTGAAAATTTCGATTTTTTAAAACGACGGAAACAGGATATCTACTAAAGTAGTCCTTCTATCTCCTCATAAAAAACTCAAGTTGTTTGAGTCAATTATAACAAAGATATTCCATTTTGAAGGGTGTACGAATACTTTCTACACCCATCGTACATGGTGGTTTAGTCTTTTCCAGGCCAAACTTTGTCCATACATACAGGGTGTAACGTAAAAGGTGTAGGAGCCGGAAATGGGAGATTCCTGAGGCGAAACTGAACAACTTTTTCCTTTGCCAAAATGTCGTCTGAAGCTTTGTTTTTGAATTGTTAACGAGAAACACTAAGCAATCAGAGCGCGCGTAAAGCCCGCGTTCAGGGACGGTCTACGGCACGGCGTGCTAGGTAGCGACGTTTGACCGGCGCCCCGAACTGTACGTGCCGGTATAACACGCAGCACAAATTAACTAAAATATAAATGAAATTAATTTACCGTTATCAATTGAACAAAAAAGTATTAATTCGCCAACAATTAAAATTAGACTTACCCGTTTCTCCAAAAATGAACCTGCTTCGACAAAAATAGGTCACTGTGTCATCCTACCGATCCTGACCATTGCAAGTAGGTATCACGTAGTGCAAGACAGCTGATGTTACGACCAGGTCAGCGAACTCACTTTATTTGACAAAACCTACTACCTGCACGGCAACTATCACTGGGTTATTCTACCGATCCTGGCCACTCGAAGAATAAATACATGGTGCACAACAACTGATGTCTCGGTTCGAACAGTGACAGAACTTCGTTTCACAAAATTTCCATCATTGCACGATCACTGTCACTTTGCTCTTCAAGATTTGAATTTACGAAATAAATTGTTCCCACGTATGAATAATTGGTTGCCCCGAAAGGGGCCGATTGTTTTTAACTTTGAAGGGACTGGATACGGCCGCTGCTACTACCAAATACACTTTTCCACGTTCGGCAATTTCGTTGTCTTGTTCCTGAGCGGGTAGTAACTCACAAGCTTCACGTTTTAAAACTTAACTTTTCTTTCCTTGAAAGTAAAAACAGCAATTACAGTACCGGAGAGATCTTTACTGTTGGGCATTCGGCCTGATTCTGTCGTGAGAAATTGTGACGCGGTTTGCAACGGTGCATGATGGCTAGTTCAAAGAATGTTATAAGGGAGAGTTACGGGTCGTCGCGGGGGGTGCGCTTTATGGTGAAAAGTCCCTTAAGGCCCACGTGCTAACCAGCAGATTTTTTCGGTTCCCAGGAATCACGGCCGTGGCAAATTTAATGAAGACACTTTCTAGTCGCTGGGAAAGCGCTGCGGACAGTTCAAGACACTGTTAGATGTCTTTTACTACATCCTTTGTAATGCTATACCTTTTCCGACGACTGGAAAATGTCTTCACTAAGTTCATCACGGCCGAGTTTGTTCTTCGAGTGGTCAGGATCCGTAGAATAGCCCAGAGTTAGTTGCCGTGCAGGTAGTAGGTTTTGTCAAATAAAGTGTGTTCGCTGACTTGACCGTAACATCAGCTGTCTTGTACTACGGGATACCTACTTGCAATGGTCAGGATCGGTAGGATGACACAGTGACCTATTTTCGTTGAAGCAGGTTCATTTTTGGAGAAACGGGTAAGTCTAATTTTAGTTGTTGGCGAATTGTTGAAAATTTAACGTACGTTGTACTGGATAGACACGTTAGTTAGTCCGTTCTAATACTTTTTTGTTCAATTGATAATGGCAAATTAATTTAATTTATATTTTAGTTGATTTCCATTCATTAATAATGAATAATTCAATGTTAATTTTTGCTCCGTGCTATACCGGCACGTACTGTTCGGGGCGCCGGTCGAACGTCGCTACCTAGCACGCCGCGCCGTGGACCGTCCCTGAGTGCGGGCTCTACGCGCGCTCTGATTGCTCAGTGTTTTTCGTTAACAATTCAAAAACAAAGCTTCAGACGACATTTTGGCAACGGAAAAAGTTGTTCAGTTTCGCCTCAGGAATCTCCCATTTCCGGCTCCTATACCTTTTACGTTACACCCTGTACATATATTCGCACGTGTACTTCAAAATTGACACAACTTAAGAAACACGTTTTTCAAGAGGAGCAAAAATGTATTTCTGTAGTGACGAAAAAAAAAATGATTTGTAAGTATTGGGAATAAGGGCGCCCAGCTTAAATCACTCTGACCTTGAAATATGTTGTCAAGGACATCATCTTGAACAACTTTCTTCTATGCATGTTACTGACGCTCAGCTTGAGTTACCAAGATATTTGTAAAAAGCTTTGGTTAAACTTAAATCATGAGTATGTAGTAGTGCCCCAAATCACCAGTTTTCGTATAATGAGAGTGAATTAGTAAGTTGGCGCAAACAAGATAATAAAAATTGGGGTAGCAGACATTTCTTAAGATCCCACGATTCAAAATTAATGTTTCTTTTATATACTATGAATATTATATGCTATTTAAGTAGCACAGGAAAAATTTCCGTGCAAATTTTCGCATACTGCGCTGTAATATTTTATATTCCAATGTGTATCCAAAACACACTGTATTCTTATAAAAATGCAAGTTGGTATATGTACCGATAACATCAGCTGTTGTGTATCACGTGTTACCTTTCCGAATGATCAGGGTCGGTAGAATGTCCATTGACCCAGTGACACTGACCCATTTTCGTTGAAGCAGGTTCATTTATTGATGAGTTTAATTTCAATCGCTGGTGAATTATTTAAAATTTAACGTACGTTGTATTTGACAGACTCGATAGTCAATTATAGTTCTTTGTTGTTCAATCGATAACGACAAATCGACTTCGTTTGTATGTTCATTCATGAATAATTAATAATGCGACGTTAACTTTTGCTCCGTGCTATACCAATATGTTTTTTTCGGTGAACCGGTCGAACGTCGGTACCTAGCACCACGTGCCGTCCTCGAGGGCAGGCTCCACGCACGCTCTGATTGGACAATGTTTTTAGTTAACCATTCAAAAACGAAGCCTCAAATAACATTTTCGCAAAGGAAAAAGGTGTTCAGAATCACCTCAGCTATCACCCCTTTTCGGCTATATGGGGAGTTCTGGGACACCCTGTATTTAATCTTTATTTTTTTACAAATTCTGATCCAGCTACAGAATAATAATGCGTCCGTATCGACATAATAATTCTTCAGTAATCCTACTGATAAATCAATTGAAGTTTGAAAGCGTATAATATTAGCTCGAAGACGTAAACAGATAAGAGTCTTCTCCATCATAGCTGTTAGCTCCGATGTTTCCTGTAATAAGATTCATTCCCTTTCTTCGCGAGCGGTTTACTTTTTCTTGCACTTATCCAATAATAAGAATCTATTTCTTTTCGAATGATGTCTAATTAAGATTGAGAAATATGCATCCAGAATCAGTACGATCACAGCCACTTTTTCATCTTTGCACTCATTTCTCTCATCTCTCCCATCACATATCGGATAAGTGGCACTGACATTTTTTATTCCTCGAAAGATGCTTTTAAGTATCCAACAAGAATTTTTCGTTCACAAAGAGGTCTAAATGTTGTCATTTTTTAACATCCTCTGTATTTCGTGTTGTATTTCGTCGCGATTAGTGGCACGGATTATTTCCTCGACGGAACCGTAAATTCCGCCTTAACCGATCGGTATACAACTTCGCGACGTTTTACCTGCTAAATTAATATTGGGTAACCCTTTCGATTATGAAGTAGTCCTGACTGATGGACCTTGATTATGGAGTTCGAATGTTAAAGTCGGAGTGCCGGTGGAGATGTGGAATGAATATCTCTGCGTGTCGTTAGAGATTTTTTCTAGTCTGATCCGTGTCGTTCGATCGTTGTAACTATTCTGATTTTTCTTTTACAAGGAAGTCCGGAAGAGGACTTCCTTAATTTTCGTGTACGCTGATTGGTCAAAACAAGACAGTGAATTTTGCCAATCAGCGTACTGGTTCCAGGTCCACCACTCTGCCGGTGCGCCCGGAGCACGGTATTTCCGGAAAAAAGTGGGGCGATACCTGGAACCGCGAGGGTCGTGGAAATTTTTAGCCGCGGTAGAAAATTCCTCCAGGTCCCGCGGATCGGCTTCGTGTACCGTTACAATATGGTCGGGACCCTTCGGAACTCCAGGTTTATGGCATGTCGTCGACTATTGAGGATGACGAAAATAATCTAAGTAGCAAAGTTTTGCCCGCACGTGAAATGAATTGCTTGCAGACGACAAGCAATTTGACCAAGTAATTTTCCTCAAAAATAATCTGTTCCCGAAATGCGTGCCATAAACCTTGCCAAAAATCCCCAACGTATTGTTCCGCATCGGACGGAACATCCTCCTTTGAAATATCACACGACGGTTCTCTAGTGGAAGGGGCACTGCTCGAGAACCATTGTACTAAGGACTACATAATATACACTGTTGTAGTGTAGTGCTGCTTATTGGCGGTTGCGTACGGTACGATTTGGTTGTGTGGTACGTATTTTTCACGCACGATGAGTCCTGTGATATTAACTAACGAAAAACATATTCCATGAAGCACGACTATTACATGTCGAATGATAACAGGTGAGCAAATATTCTTCAAACAACGAGCATTGTTTATTTGTGTACTTACATTGTTTTATTTTGCGGTGCTTATGGTAACACATGTGGATATGCAGTCGCCTGCTTTAAAAGTGCGTTCTATGTATACGAACCTGGGGTCAGTATGATGAGGATCAAATATGGAATGTTGTATTTTACTTATTTCTTAAATTTAATGTCTATTTAATAAAATGGAAAGCGCTTAATAAGAACGTTTTGCTCGATAGGAAAGTTTGGCAACCTCGGAAGTTCGGAAAGGTCGCAGGACACGCAGTTTCGTGATCACCAAAACATAAACACGAGGTAACTATCCTCAAATTGAAAATCGGAGTAATACAAGAACTTCTATCTTAGTAGTTTTAAACGTTTGTTTACTGTGTGATACCAAAAGTGAGAAATGTGGAAGATCAAGCGAGTTTAGCGATACGTAATCTACTAAGGACATATTTACTCTTTTGGATTCATTGAAACCAGGTAATTTTGCTCTTTCAAATATATTTCTGAAACTGTAAGATAATGGGTGGGCAACAGAAGCTTTGAATCAGCTAGCAAAAGCCAGACAACAGTATTCAGTATTTTTTAAAGTATAGGATTAGTAAGTCAGTATGACCGTGAATGCATAACGCGATCAAGACCAAAGTATTTCTAGCAAGTTTCATTCTACGTTTCCTGATTGGAGATGTTCCAATATTGGATAATATTCAAGACGTTCAATAATACCCATTAAAATAGTATAGACGTATCTCTTAATAATGTCTTATTTATAAAGCACCATTTTTTTACTGCGTATAATGCGTTAAGATGTTAATAGCCTGGAGTGCTATGTGGTCATGTTGCATAGAGAATTGCTATTGTATACCCTTAATAGATTAGTTGTAAAACTCTTTATATTACATAGATTTGTGATTAGTAACATTCATATGTGCTAACAAAACGATTATTCAAAAACATGGGACAGAAGCTTATGTTAATGATAATAACAGTGTTGATCAAGGGAGTGAAAGGTTTATTTTATAGCTTAGGCAAAGCGAATTGACGATAAATCGAATGTTGTTATAGAATTTAAAAACTCAAAATGTGATTGCCTTGAAACGTTATTAAAACTATAAACACGTATGTCTTGAAACCATGTTCATTAAGTTGGCATGCAGGATAGCTCAATAACTAATTGACCAATCAGTATCAACCCAAGCTTATTTAATTTGTTATTCGTTGCTCTAGGGATTATATCTCTGATCATCATTTTATTTGCTGCTTGTAATATATTTTTAGTTAATATAAACTCGGTAAAAAAAGTTTAGGTTAAACTGCTGAAAACATCCGTGTTCCGATATGGCTGAAATTTTGAGAATAGATTCGCTTCAGGTAAAAACAGTGTTTGCTAGAAGGAATTTGGGCAATTCAACAATCTTTTGTCGAAAATTTTTCTACCATTGTAGTGTCATTTCCAATGTTACCGACACAGGAAAAACCGGTTAGGTATTTTCAAGCACAGACCAGAGTACAGGATAGACTGCGCACCTTACTGGATTGCGTGTCACCTGTTCTGAAATACCGACCCTAAGAATACTCGCTAGTTTTCGAGCGTCCTCTAGGCTATAGAGTGGCGACCGTTGGAATTACATTCATTTGCGACCGATGTCACCGACGAGGGTACTATGAAACACAGACCAGAGTACAAGATAGACTGCGCATCTTACGGGATTGCGTGTCACCTGTTCTGAAATACCGACCCTAAGAATACTCGCTAGTTTTCGAGCGTCCTCTGGGCTATAGAGTGGCGACCGTAGGAATTACATTCATTTGCGACCGATGTCAATAGTGAAGGGATCAGAAAACATATCCGTATCGAGAGACTCGCAATTGGCGAGAAATGCACATCTATGAATGGGACAATCCACGTTAAATAGCATAAAAACAGCAATCGTAAACATTGATTCTTCTTTAACTTGGCATGAGTATCTATCGTGCCAACAGAATATGTAGAATTCTTCCTTTCTGTCCCGGATGATTTAAAGTTACTTAATGTAAAAGTTTTGAAAAATTTCGTAAAATGAGGCAACATATGGTTATGTCAACCGTAATGTGCCAGCTATACTTAGAGGTTATATGTACATGCATACGTATGTATACAGCGTACATAGTGTTCAAATTTATTTACATACATATACAAACATTGTAATTACGTTCATTGTAAAGCTAAAGGAATATAAAATATATAAAAGGAATATAAGAAAATACAGTTTTCCCGTTGCTCAGAAATTTTGTTTGTTATGAATTATTTTGACAATAATTAAGACCTAATTTTTAAGCTGTAATTTGGCGTTGTTGCCACTTAGTTGATCACTTTAAATTGATCGGTTTGAAAAAATATTGATTTGCATTTGACTACTTGGATTAGTTTAATATTCCTCTTTAAAATGTGCTTTGTAACATGATGGGTCAATTTCGAGAGTGTTACAAATATTAAGATTTAACGTACGAATTTCCAAAACCAAATTTTTCCTTCGGTTTATTATTAAAACTCTAATTTCGATCGGATAATAAGATTATTAGCCAGGCAATTAAGAATGTCAGAAGCAAAAAGAAAAGAAACTTAGTATGCGTTCATTCACCCTTCTGCAAAATGCGATTTCCAAATATGAAAAATATAAATAAGATTTTGAAGAAGACAAGAAACTCACAACTGTAAAGGAACGTCCTTGTCGCTTGGTGGCGAACAGCGAAAAGTCCTTTAGGGTAGAGGTCCGGAGCGTCGGGTCGTGGAGTCGCACGAAAGCCGGTGGTCGAATTCTTAAAAAAAAAGCGGGACTGGAGACTATTTGAAGAGCGTAACTGGCTGGAGAAGTCAGCTTTGTCAGCCGTGCTTCGTCCAACGCCAACACTTCCGTTACGTCTCGAGTAGAGTTTCTGCACTATGCTAGATCTGCCGGGGCAAGGTTCAGGAGTCAGCGTTGTCCACTGTGCTCGCTACTTGCGTACGGGTCACTAGTTGTGAGTAAAAACTCCGCCTTTTCGTAGAAAATCGGGCATTTTATGGAAAACCGCGGACCATGGGGAAACCGGGTTTTATGGCTTGTGTTACCTGACCGGACGCTACGTACCGAGCGGCCTTCCGGTCTTGGAAGTTTTCCACTCGCTATATCGACGACGCGTTACATCCTCCCCCTCTGAACTCGAAGACGTCTCGGTGAAGAGTTCGGATCTGGTTGGGCGGATGATACTCCTTGGGATGATGTGCGCTGTTGGTGTTTCCTGGGTCGGCCTCGACGCTTAGGGAGTGGTGGTTCTCCTTGGATTCCTGCGAGTGGTGGTTGTTTCCTCGGTCGTCCTCGTGGGCGTATTGGCTGCACAGGATTCTCTTCAGCATCTATCGGTCCTTGGCAGGGCGTAATGGCGGAGACGTGATAGGTACCAATGGGAGTGTTTGGCTGCTCTCGGGTTGCTATCTCGTAACTTGTGGGACCTCGCTTTTGTAATATTATATATAGCCCATCTCTTCGGGGAGCAAACTTGGATGTGAAACGACGAGTTCCGCTGCTTAGTGCGTGCGTCGTAATCCACACTAGATCACCCTGTAGCGGCTGGCCGTAGCAATAAACGGACAGATTTTCGTGCAAACGGCTAGTTTGGTTTATGGTTTGCAAGTCGTCAAGCTATTTTTGAGAAAGTCGTTTTTACAGTTTACACATGGTATGTTTATTAGTAGTTTTCTAGTACGACCTCAATAGCAAATTGCAGTAACCATAAACTGAGGATTTCCGAAGGACCCGCGGTCCCAAGGCAAGCGGCCGGGGACCACGCGGCCGAAATGTAACGGTTCCTGAGGAAATTCCGCTGAGTTGCCAAACCTACCCCCGGCTGACTACCCCCTACCTAATCACCTCGCCACTCTGAAAAATAGCACGCTCAGGGCGTAAGGAGTAGGCGGTGATTAGGAAAATGCAAAAACCTGATTGGAAAGTACACGGACCAATTAGCAGGTCAGGAAAAAGTCAGCCGGACGCTAGAGAAGAATTCCAAGAAAATCAAAACTTGGGAAGACGGTATCGATCAGTCAGTCAAGAAGCAAATAGCTTTGACTAGCAACATTCTGAGAAGTCAAATTGTCACCATCTCGACTAAACTCAACCATTTTTAATAAAAAAGAGTAAATAGTTTATTCCTACAGTAACACGCGGTTTTAATTAACCCTATTCCTTCAACCCGTTTGATATGATGGGGCGCTTCGGCGGCGTGTGTCCGCAGCCTCCTTGCGCCGATCTTGCTCGTGTTCATGGTTTTCCTGGGCCGTTCGAAGGGCATCAGCGATTCGAAGTAAGCGTGGAGTGACTTCTGGGATAAAGTTTTCATTCTGAATGACCGCTCTTAAGTCACGTTGAACTTCACCGGGGGTTCTCAACTCTCGGCCAAAGGTTAAATAGGCAGCGGTATACCCAGTGCTGCTGCAATGAGCCGAGTTCATGGCGAATCGTATAGCAGGCAGCTTCTCTGCCCATTTGGAGTGATCATTGTCGAGCATAATGGCCAGTTGAGTTTTCAAATCGCGGTTTTTTCGTTCCACAGGATTGGCCTCTGGGTGGTATACCGGGATAAGCGCCTGCTTGATGTTGCAGACATGGAGTATGTATTGCATTATGTTGCTGACGAATTGGGTCCCGTTGTCGCAAATGATCTTCCTTGGGAATCCATAGCGGAGGAATATCTCGTTCATCAGCGTGTGGGCACATACTTCGGCGGTTGCGGTAGCCATTGTGAATAACTCCACCCATCTGCTGGCACAATCTTCTACGATCAGGATCCATCGTTGATCCGTATCGGTGGGAGGGAGTGGTCCGAATAAGTCCACTGAGAGGACCTCAAAACGTTGCTGCATGACAGGTGTTTGCAGTAGTCCTGCCGGCTTCTGGTTACTTGCTTTGTAACGCTGGCACTTAGGGCAGTTTTTAACGTACTCCAGTACGTTTTGTTGCAATCCTGGCCAATAGTATAGTTGGTTTATTCGCCGTAAGGTACGGTCGACTCCGTAGTGGCCAGCGGTGGACGCATCATGGTTTTCTTGGAGAATTTTCATGCGTTCTTGCTTGGGTATCATGAGCTGCACGTCCTCGGACTCTGATTCGGGTGCATGGCGATACAGTACTCCGTTCGACATGAGATAGCCGCGAGACACCCATCTCGCGTATTCTTCTTCTTCTCCTTGCTTCTCGAGACTCTCTATGATTTTCCGTAACTCCGTATCTTCAAGTTGTTGTTTTCTCGTTTCCGATGCTCCTTTGCTTGGGAGGGTGATGCTTACAAGGGCGATTTCTTCCGTTGTTTCTTCCTCGTGGAGTGGTGGCCTCGATAGTAGGTCTGCAATCCGATTAGCACGTCCGGGTATGTAACGGATTTGTAGATTGTATGATTGCAGAACGAGAGCCCAGCGGGCAAGCCTCCCGCTCGGTGTTTTCAGAGACATCAACCATTTGAGTGGTTGGTGGTCTGTTTCTAGTACGATTTCTGATCCTTCTATGTATCCGCGGAATTTATTTATTGCCCAGACGACGGCGAGGGCCTCCCTTTCCGTTGTGGAATAATTTTTTTTCTGCTGGAGTGAGGAGTCGGCTCGCATATTCCACAGGGTGCTCGTGTTCCTTCTCCCCCTGTAACAGAACTCCCCCTAGTGCATACCCACTAGCGTCGGTGCGAATAACGTATGGTTTCGTTTCGTCAGCCGGTTTGAGGATTGGTGCGGTAACGAGTTGTTGTTTCAGCTTCTGGAATGCTGCCTCCTGTTCCAGGGTCCAGTTCCATACAGCTCCCTTTTTGGTGAGGCGTGTCAAAGGTTCCGCCACTGCCGCGAAAAGCGGCACAAACCGTCGGTACCATGAACAGGTTTGCAGGAAACTTAGCAGTTCCTTTAAATTCCTGGGTTGCGTCCTCTGTTCGATGGCTGAAACCTTTTCAGGATTTGCGTGGATCCCCTCCCGAGTGAGTATTGTCCCAAATATGCGACTCGTTGGCAGCAGAAACGGCACTTCTGACGATTCAGGCGAAGTTTGTATAATCGTAATTTTCCGAAGGTCTCCCTCAAGATACTGAGGTGGTCTTCAAATGATCCCGAGACCACCAGAAGATCATCTAGGTAGGCCAGGATGGTGTGCTTACTCACACTCGCACAGAAACGGTCCATCATTCTTTGGAATGTCGCGGGGGCGTTTTTTAAGCCGAACGGCATCCTCTTGAATTTGTACATTCCCTGTGGGGTTATAAACGACGTTTTGTCGCGATCTTCTTCTCGCACCGGAATTTGCCAGTAGCCTGACTGTAAGTCCAACGTCGTTAGGCTGTGTGGGTTCTTGGCGGCGTGTAATAAATCATCCATCCTAGGAAGTGGATACGAGTCTGTCGTCGTTATCGCGTTTAGCTTCCTGTAATCCACGCAGACGCGAATGGTACCATCCCGTTTAGGTACTAGTACGACCGGTGATGCCCAGGGTGAGTCACTTTCCTCGATTATGTCTTGTAGCAACATCTGATCTAATTCTTTTTGCAGTAGATTTCGCCTTTCTGGGGATAGCCGGTATGGCGGTGTTGCGACTGGGCTGTGTTTCCCCACGTCAATGTGGTGTTCAGCGAATGTGGTTGCCGGTCCGGTGGGCGCAAAGAGATCCTCGTACTCGGCGAGGAGGGACGAGAGAGCTTCGCGTTGTGGCGGGAAATAATCTTCGGCTTCGTCTGCGCGGAGTTCCGCAATGTCGATGTCCGCTGCTGCGATCTCGATGTCCATCGCCTCGTATTGGGCGTTCGCGAAGCAACGCTCGAACAACTCGTCGATGTATTCCGCTTCTTGTCGAGGTGGTGAGCGCATCGGGCTGACCGCTCGTGGGACTTCGACGAGCTCGTTCCATGGCTTGAAATCTGCTTCGCATGCCCGAATTTCCTTCATCGATACTGGTGTATCGACAAGAGGCGGCTCCTTGGCGAATTGGTATTGTGCTCCAGGGTTTTCTACAAAGTACCATGTTCGCTGTGGAGTATTGATGATAATTCCTGCTTCTTCTAGGAAGTCCATTCCAAGCAGGGTTCGGTTGTTCCGGGACCAAGGGAGTACGACGAACGTGGTCCTGATTCGCCGTCCTTTCAGCTCAGTTGTTACCTTGCAGGTTAATACATCGCGCATTCGCGGGTGTCCATCGGCGAGGGCAATTTGCATTCGTTGCTGCGCAAACCGTACACCGTTCGCTTGTAGAACTCGGTATAGGCTTTCGCTTGCAACACACGTCTTTGCTCCGGTATCAAAAAATGCAAACCCTTTCTGCCGCTCGATAGTAATGTCGACTACCGGTCGCTGGCGCGGTCCTTGCGTACTGATCGAGCAAAAGGAAGGTCCCTCGGTAGTTGCGGCTGTCGTCCTGTTGCAGTTAGGACACTTTGCCCGTACCTACCCGGGTTTTCCGCAGCCGTAACAGGAAATCAGCCCATTGACCTGGTTGGGTTTCTGGGTTTCCGTGTTCTTCCTCTTCCGACATTCTTCGGCCGTATGCCCTCTCCAATTGCAGAAAGTGCAGCGGGGCTTCTTGTCCGTGTTCCTGATGTCGTTCGTCGCAGGGATAGTGGTGGTGAGACGTTTTGATCGCTGAATCTCACGCTCCAACTCCTCCACGGTCCGTGCTTGATCAATTAGATTGTTGAACGTCGTGACGGACGTTCGTCGAACACGTTCTCTGATTTTGAATCGTAGGAGGGAATATATCATGTCGATTTGTACTTCCTCCGTATGCGTGTGGGGTAGGCTTGCGATGAGTTCTCTTTTCTGCGCGACGAAGGTGTCGGTGGGCGTATCTTCCGACTGTTTTGTGGCGAAAATTTCGCCGTATGTCTGATACGCCGGCTTCTGTGGGGCATAGGCACGTTGCAGCAGTTTCGTTGCCAGTTTCCACGTTTTTGCCTCTTCTTGTACCCCTCTCCACCAGGTAGCGGCTTCATCCTCCAGAAGCAAGGGTAGACCTTTGATAGCATTTTCCTCGCTTATTTCTTCGATGTCCTTCTAAATAGTGATAACGTTGATGAATTCTTGTACTTTTTCCCGGTTCCTTTCTCCTTTGAAACGGGCTGTGCAGTTTGCAAAACTTCCTCCCGTTCCGGCCCGTCCTGATCGCTGGGTGGTTCCTAGGCTGTTCATCATCCGTAGGAACTGTTCTTCCGTTAGGTGGATGGCCGTCATATTGCTTCGTGGACTCCTTCGTGGTAAGAACGCCGTGTTTTAACGCGTTGGCCTCGAGTTGGGCGCCAGTTGTAAAGGAACGTCCTTGTCGCTTGGTGGCGAACAGCGAAAAGTCCTTTAGGGTAGAGGTCCGGAGCGTCGGGTCGTGGAGTCGCACGAAAGCCGGTGGTCGAATTCTTAAAAAAAAAGCGGGACTGGAGACTATTTGAAGAGCGTAACTGGCTGGAGAAGTCAGCTTTGTCAGCCGTGCTTCGTCCAACGCCAACACTTCCGTTACGTCTCGAGTAGAGTTTCTGCACTATGCTAGATCTGCCGGGGCAAGGTTCAGGAGTCAGCGTTGTCCACTGTGCTCGCTACTTGCGTACGGGTCACTAGTTGTGAGTAAAAACTCCGCCTTTTCGTAGAAAATCGGGCATTTTATGGAAAACCGCGGACCATGGGGAAACCGGGTTTTATGGCTTGTGTTACCTTACCGGGCGCTACGTACCGAGCGGCCTTCCGGTCTTGGAAGTTTTCCACTCGCTATATCGACGACGCGTTACACAACGTAAATTGAAAGTTATTGAGAGGATCGTCAACGAGATTTTTCGTAAATGTATCTTTATTTCGTTCATTACTGCGAAAATACATAAGAGTATAAAAGAATGAAATAATAACAAATTTCTGTTGATGGAAATATATTTATTTGTCAACTTTTTTATCGCCACTGTATTTTCTTGAACCCTGTGTAGGATATTAGTTCTGGCGCGTAATACATGTTGACATCTGTATCTGAAACAGTTTGACAATTATTAATGATTATTTTTTCTTTGGAAAACGAAATTCCTAATAACCTAAGACATAAAATATTCACGTATCTTTTATGATTTGTAAAATAACGATAGCCTGCCTTTCTTTCATCTTAGTTGCACTTTTACTTCAGAAAAAAATATTTGTTATTATCGCATTAAAATAGGTATTTACGTAAAAGTGCTTAACAGGATGGGCCACGTGAAGGCGTGAAAGAAGGTCTTAACCATCCCAGAGTATGTTCAATGTTTATTCGACTTGACAAGTATGTATGTAATAGAAAGACCATAGAAAATAAAAATTGAATATGAAAAATACATAATTTAGAAAAATCAGCATCCGTACTTGGCATGTGAAAGAATGTTGAACATACTCCAAATGCTAATACAGGATGTAGAGAAAGCCGTGACAGTTCTTTTTTTCTACATTCTATACGTAGCAGGTCATGTAATATGTAATACATACAGTGTATCTATGTACATATGTACAAGTTAATTACAAAGTTTCTATGTATTTACAACAAAATACTTAATGTTCATGTATTACATATTACATACATTTATATTTACAATATAATATTGTTTAATATAATATATATATCTAGAATAAAATCTACACAGTGTTTCTCTCGCTACTAGACTCGAAGGAAGTGCCACCCGAAAGTACCGCGGCCAAACATCCACTGGTACCGACGTGCGATCTGACAAGTGGCCCCCAATCGACTTCTTGGTCAAGACAAGAGGTAGATTGCGGGCTATTTACCAGATCACATATACAATACACGTTGAGTGTATGATCGTGGTGTCCTTAGTTGACGCTTCCTTTGAATTAAGCTGCGGGGGAATCACCTTGCCTTACTACGAGATATATTACTAATAAAAACCAGTGTACTCAAACATGCTCGAATTGTACCAATTTGGAATAACGTCCTCTTGGACTAAAACGCAATTCTTGGCCAAGCCATACCGTATCTTTATGAATTTTGACAGTTAAAAATTTATATACCATTTCTTTACGGTGCTCAGCACATTCATCTTCAACAAACCACTTTCGATATTCTTCTGCAACTAGACTCAATATAATCGAAAATAGTTTGTCCAATATAAACGTTTCGCTGCGCATTTTCGGATAATACGCGTCAAAAATACGAGAAATTATTCTAAAAATTGTCGAAAGGTGTGTTGTCGGAACACACAAGTTTCCAAAGTCGACATTGTGGTCGACTACATATGCCCGGAAAGATAACAGCATTTGCTCGTTACGGCTAAGAACTGCATTCTTCTCTACAAAAATATCCCGACATCTACGACATTGAGATTTTTGCAGGCATTTATTAGCAATATATCCTGCAAAATATTCTATCGCGTTCGCTTCCAAAGGGCATACCGATGGCAACAGTTCATCGACATCGATGTACCTGTCATCGACGTGCCCTTCATTCACACTAAATGCAGCATCAGGTATTGACGTGGCTGATTCACTCTGTGGTATAAATTCTTCCGATACTAACGGTACGTCAAAATCTTCCATACAATTCGCCGAATTTGGTGCCCGATTCAACCACATTACTAAATTTTTTCTAATCGCGAGACGTACCGCTTTTATCGAAGGATTCTGATTGTACGTGCCACCATGCATCCGAAGTACAGAAAAGAACTTCTCTAAACAATCGCTATTCAAGCGTGACGTCAACAAAAACGTAAAACCCTCGTCCCTTAGATCGTCCCACAGTTGCATGGTGGCGTTTACAGATTGCCGTAACCCCAAGAAACAAGGCGGCACTTTTAACCCCTCCTCGGATATTATAAACCAATTCTCCATATCGTTGAAAGTACGTCTTAAATTACTTTCAACGAGAGTGTAAAATCGCGAGAGCGCACACTTGTTCGGATTGGGGTCACGGGCTGTGCGACTATTTAAATTATCAAACAGGTCATTCAAGACCTGGAAGAAAGTCGCCGTGTGTTGCACGCTACTTGTTGCAATGCTGCCTGTCACGGAGGCGGTGAACAACGCAGACGACACTCTACTACTGAACACTTGAAGGGCATACTTACATTTCATCCTATCAAACATGTTAGGATTAACATGTTTTTCGGATAATTTGTAAGCTGCCCTTGTACTGTGTTCTTTTTCCAAGTTCCATAGCGCACGAATATTGCACCATGAAACCCGGCGCCCACTAATTAAGAAGTCGTGCTTCAATAAATTATTCCGAATAGACTTGAACAAATGTAAGAAATCAAACAAAAAGAAAATTTTTTGACCGTTACGTTCAAAAAAGGGCTCGGAGATCGAAACTCTGTCGTCTGCTATGCTCTTATTGCTGCCACCTTGATCAGAAACAACCGCCCTTACTTTCAGACCCGTCTCGTGTACGGCATCTAAAATTTGGTCTAAAAGAGCGGACAATACATCCCTTTTAACACTACGGCCAGAAACAAAGAAAGCTAGCGGTTGTTTCCAATTATCGAACAGCCCTCGCAGCATAAAAACAAGCACTTGAGTACCAACGACTGAGCTTCTACCCAAAGAGCCCAAATCTTCAAAGCCTTCAATGACCTGTCGTGTTGGATAGAAATCGAGACATCGTTTAATAGCCATCTCATCAAATACGAGAATGCAGTTCCTGTCTGCGACTTCCATGTGCGCAGCTTTGTATTTTAACGCGGAAAGCAAATTTTGACAAATCCCCGGCCAAAAGTCTATTTTCCCAAACCAACGAACTATCGTAGAACGATCCGGCAGATGGAAACCGAATTTTTCGCGCAAATTTCTGTACAAGGAAGGGGAAGTGTAGTGCATGCTCATACATAATTGCTTCTCTGCCGATGAGTAGCAATGCTTCAATCTAAAGACCAACATGAGTACAAAAGTTAAGACGTAACATTTGACTCTCCTAGCAATTGCTTTCTTCAAACATGTATCACTAATACAGCCTGAAGAAAGCTGCATCTTCAACCGATCTATTACTCTACGCTTCGCCCTTAATTGCAAGCGAAGAATACTCGATGTATTCTTTTCTTGCTTCAATTTCTCTTCGGTTTCCATCAGCCGTTTTCGTAATTCACCGTATTCTCTAGGTGATGAGATGGCTTCAAAATCTACATTACTACTAATGCCATGCGAATCTACAATATCGTACATTTGCGGCACGGCGGTTCTTCGGAGTGGACCGGCTGCATGAAAACAATCTTTGGTAAAATGCCGGCTGCAAATGTACTTTTTCTTTAATTCACTATTCCCCATTTCTACCCAATCGTCTAAGCCACAGTTAACCAGCCACGTTATACATCGATCATTATCCCTTACGGGAAAGGAATGAAATGTAATACCGTCAGTCACACTGCGGCTGGTTAAATTACAATTAGGATAAGCGCACTTTTTATAGCGGGCCCTCCTATCCTGATGCTGCATTTTCAAATATACTTTAACTCACACTTGTAATAAAAAATTTATATATAAATATTTACCTTATTACCCGCTTAATCCTCACCGAGAAAGTCCGCAATCCTCACAAGTCTTCGAAAATCCCCAGCGTCCAGCACACTTACTATTTCAACTTATTAATTATGCCTAGAAGGCTCACGAAAGACTGACTCGTACAACGCGGGAAATCTCATATTATTATATCGTTTTGCACGTCAATTGTTCTTACATACATTATACGCACACATTTTAGCTTTCTTACACATGTAGAAAGGGGCCGAGAGAGGTGGAAGCCATAAGGAGGCGAGAAACATATGCGTGAAAAAAGTAATTTAATCTTTGACTGCTGCCTCTCCTTTCTACGACCGAAAAAATAACAAATGCCGCCAAACATTTTGCATAGACACGACTCGCGGCGATTCGGCATGCATCGGTTGATCATTATTTCTAGACGATCGAGACAGTTGCTGTTTGTACGACGTTGAATACAGAACGATTTAAACATTTTTCGGAAAGCATGACGGCTGTAAACAAAGAAGCCAAGAAATCGGGCAAGAAGGGTGGGTGTATATGGACACAATGCATGTATAAATGGTATTAAAGTCATCTTGTTTACAGCATCACATGCATTTAGGTTGATAGCAACACATTTAATTATCTCGTCAGGAAATCTCTATTTTCTTTGCATGATTCCCTTACGCCAGAGATAAACCTGTGGCTAATTTGTACTTTCTGCACTTCCAACTGCCTTCTGTCATCTGTACAATTTGCTCAATACAAATCTCGCGTCGATCGGCTCCCGCTGCGTTGCATTTCAATCCTCGGAGAATTACCTGGAGAGTTGTGATTCTCGTTTGTTTATAGGTCATCGACCACCCATCTAACGCATTAGTGCCGCATCATACACATGTGTGCATGTATAGGCTGAATGTCGATCGAATCGCCAATTGACATGAAGTTCGACGGAATTGGTGGGTTGGAGGGGGAGGGCGAAGAAAGGAGAACTCCAAACACAAAATTTTAGGTTCGGGTATTTATTAGTTTCCGAAACACGTATTAATTAAAAACTTTTAATACAATCCATTGAGTCCTGCCTGTACAGACGTAACTAAACAAACGTTTTCGCTGTAGTCTTTAGTCGTTGTCGAGTTAGTTAATTTATTGTCAGTCGTGACATTAAGCCGACTACTCTACTTACAAAAATATGTTTATGCCAAATTATGTCCCCCTTCATATCAAACAATTTTTGTAACTTCAATTTTCCATTAAATAAATATAATATAAATAAAACATTAAACTATGTACTGTTAAAAGTTATGGCCCATGTAAAGAATTGCATGCAAAACGTGAAGTATGTATTAATCTACAGGCTCTTTTTGAAATAGCAAATCGTAAATGAGGAAGCAAGTATTTCACAAACGTTGATTTTTATTTATCCTTATTCATTATTATATGTTTTGTAGCCGCCAGTACTGATACATATGTACATATATACATACATACATAATACGTATATTATATCATATGATCGGCTGGTATGATATCGCCCAGCAAAACATGAACTTTTTTTTCCTGAATAACTTCATAACTGTGGACATGATACAGCTATGAAGGTTATCCTCATCTACGAAATGCCTTTTCATATATTTAGTTACAGTTCCCATCACTACTGATGCCTTAGTTCTAGGACCCCAGTCTCAGGTGACAAAAAAAAGCATTGTCTGCACAGTCTATCCTGTACTCTAGTCTGTGCCATGACCTCCTTGTGGATGTTTTCAACGAACATATTTTTTCAACACTCATTGTCACAATTTTCTTAAAACACTTCAAGATACACCTCAATTCGCTTCACTTCGATTTACTAGAATAAACTACGTTTTTTTTTTCTAAACTCGGAAAAGGACTGAATAATCAAATCCGTTTCGTGCCTTGAAGAAAACTGCCAATGAATCATAAACCGCAGGCCTTCTGTTATTGAAATTTTGGTGCAGCATAGTGGGAAGTATTATCAAGAATTATGAAGAGTATTTTAGCGGAAACGTATTTTTCAAGGGCCTACGAGGGCGGCTAAACCGACACTATTGTGCCTTCGTACGATGTATGATATAGCATATATTTAGCTGGAGAGTGTTCACGGGAATGAGACATTTGGGCGACAGACGATGATTAGTGACTTGAAGTCACGAAGACATCGAGCCTCATGGGAGTGGTTGTTTTGAAGGCTCATCAGTTTCGAAAACAAGGATAGCGGTAAAGGATAGGAAAAAGACTTCGCTCTTGTAAGTCACGGAATGGGGAAGGCAGGGGTGTCTTCTGATATGAGGGCTGTGATGAAATGCACGGCAGCAGTCATTTCGCAACGTGCTGTAGACGAATCACGTCAGCATGCAAATAAAAGTAGGTATTTCACTATGAAGTATGAAAAAGTTAACACATTGCACGCCGGCTCCGTGATAATACGGGACTTTTTTGAAACAAATAATAGCATTATTTATAAATTAAACATTTCGGCTTTGTCGAATCTTTGATTTCTGTTAAAGCGTATATGACGAATATTCAAGCAAAATGTACTATTTTACGAAAGTGTGGATGGTTTATAATATTTTCTTTAACTGCTCCTTCTTCAGCGACAAGCAGGTGAGACCGCCTTTAGGCTGTCTGCGGCTGATATTTAGCTGGTGTACAATGTGTTACATGAAAGAATTGTACCTATAATAAAATAGTACATGAAATAATTTACTAACAGATGGAAGTCGATCTGTGAAAAAGTCGGAAAAGAAGAAAAGAAGGAAGAGGAGGAGAGAAAGGAGGGAAAGAAAGATGCAAGACGAGGAAGAGGAGGAGGAGGGAAAAAAGGAGGAAAGGGAGCTATCCCTATTGAAAGTGAGTAGAAGCGTTAACTTTTCCATGATACATACACATGACGATAGCAGAAGGTATGTCGAAAACGGTTGCCGGAGTCGTCTATGATTTCGATGATTTGTTTTTGTCTCCAACATATTTTGTCTTCAAAATATTAAGAAACACGCATTTCGTGGACAAAATTCAAAATTTCATAATTAGGGTTATTTTTAGGTCGCTGATAATGAATTTGACACAAGAAATTGAAAATTCAAGACGACAGGTTTAATATTGGTATCTTCCATGTGCAGAAAAAGCGCAATTATTTTATACGTCGATTATTTTTGTTATAATCAGCACAGAATTAAAAGTAGCAAAAGGTAGCACCTAAATTTGTTCATGTTCGTTTAACGATTGTCTAAACTATCCCATAAAAAATCTGAAATCAAGCACTTCCAAGCATTTCTTAAAAATCCTTCTCAAAGCGAAAATTGTTCTAAAGTTTGCACTATTTGTATATGGTTTAAAAAGTGCTTAATGAGGCAGATTCCTGTGTCGTGAGCTGTGTGCGTGCGCTCACACAATCAACGAACGTCATGCACGTATACGCGATGAGCGAGAGAGACAATCGGTTTCGTAGATTCCAACTTTCGTCTAGATACTTGAATAAATGATTTTTTCGCGGGTACAGCACCCTCGGACAGACTTCGCCACAGGGTGGTCTGGTCTGGTTAAAATCCAAGAAACACTATACATTGAGGAAAGTGTAAAATTGGAAACTGTAAGCACGAGACAGATGCTACTGTAACTAGCAAGATGGCTGCCGAAGTGACATTTTTTCCAATATCTCACGATATAATGCTTTTTTCACTGATACCACACCAGGCCTCCCTTCCTTGAACTAGCACAATATCGTGGGAATTCGATTCTCGTCAATTTAACACTTCTTGAAGGCCTAAGTTGGAATATACGTTTTGCACGCGTTTTGACACGATAGTAGTCCAACAATTTTCCGTTAGAGGCGCGATGATAAACTTTATCCAATTTGGCCATGTTACCATTAGCATCGATGATAATACAGATCAGTCGGTAAATGTAATCTAGAATTTGACAGCACGCACGAAAGGCTTAGTTGCCGAACCATATCGAAAGTTTGGTCACGTTGTTGCCATATATACATATGTGCATATTATAATTCTCCCATCGGGGAAACTTGAATGAATGCGGCTCCGGTCGAGCTTTTGATTCTTACTAAACATAGAAAAGGACAGAGGTAGCGAGAGAGAGAGAGAGGGACAGAGTATCATGAATGAAACAATACATATACAGGGTGTAACGTAAAAGGTGTAGGAACCGGAAATGGGAGATTCCTGAGGCGAAACTGAACAACTATTTCCCTTGCCAAAATGTCGTCTGAAGGTTTGTTTTTGAATTGTTAACGAAAAACACTGAGCAATCAGAGCGCACGTAGAGCCCGCGCTCAGAGGCGGTCCACGGCGCGGCGTGCTAGGTAGCGACGTTCGCCAACAATTAAAATTAGACTTACCCGTTTCTCCAAAAATGAACCTGCTTCAACGAAAATAGGTCACTGTGTCACCTTACCGATCCTGACCATTGCAAGTAGGTATCCCGTAGTGCAAGACAGCTGATGTTAGGGCCAGGTTAGCAAACTCTCTTTATTTGACAAAACTTACTACCTGCACGACAACTGTCACTGGGTTATTCTACCGACCCTGGCCATTCCAAGAACAAACACATGGCGTACAACAGCCAATATCTCGGTTGGAACAGTGAAAGTACTTCGTTTCACAAAATTTCCATCATTGCACGATCACTGTCACTTTACACTTCATGATTTGAATTTATGAAATCAGTTGTTCCCACTTATTAATAATTGCTGGCTCCGAAAGGGGCTGATTGTTATTAACTTTGAAGGGTCTCGACTTGGTCCTTTCTACTGCCAAATGCGCTTTTCCACGTTCTGCAACTTCATCGCCGTGTTCCCGAGCGGGTAACTCGCGAGCTTCGCGTTTTTAAACTTAACTTTTATTTCGTTGAATGTAAAAACAGGAATTACAGTGTCAGAGAGATCTTTACTGTATGGCGTTCAGACTGATTCTGTTTTAAGAAACTATGACGCGGTTTACAACGGTGGACGAGGGCTAGCTGGAAAAACGTTATAAGGGTGAGTTACAGGTCCTTACGGGGGGCGCGCTTTAGGGTGAAAGACCCTTGAGGCCCACGTGCTGGACAGCAGAGTTTTTAGGTTCCCTGGAAACACGGCCGTGGCGAATTTAGTGGACATTTTCCAGTCATCGGGAAGACACTGCGGAGCGTTCAAGACGCTGTTACATTCTCCGAGATGCTACATCTTTTATTACATTATTTGTAATGCTATACCTTTTCCGGAGAATGGAAAACGTTTTCACTAAATTCACGATGGCCGTGTTTTCTGGGAACCGAAAAACTCTGCTGGCCAACACGTGGACCTCAAGGGCCTTTTCGCCATAAAGCGCGCTCCCCGCGACGACCCGTAATTCTCCCTTCATCCACCGTTGCAAACCGCGTCACAAAATATAAATGAAATTAATTTGCCGTTATCAATTGATTATAATATCTCTCCGGTACTGTAATTGCTGTTTTTAATTTGAATAAAATAAGAGTTAACTTCTAAGACGCAAAGCTTGTGAGTTACTACCCGCTCTGGAATAAGACAACGAAATTGCCGAACGTGGAAAAGCGTATTTGGCAGTAGCAGCGGCCATATCGAGCCCCTTCAAAGTTAATAACAATCAGCCCCTTTCGGAGTCAGCAATTATTCATAAGTGGGAACAACTAATTTCATAAATTCAAATCATGGAGTGTAAAGTACCAGTGATCGTGCAATGATGGAAATTTTGTGCAACGAAGTTCTTTCACTGTTCTAACCGAGATATCGGCTGTTGTACACAATGTGTTTGTTCTTTGAATGGTCAAGATCGGTAGAATAACCCAGTAATAGTTGCCGTGCAGGTAGTAAATTTTGTCAAATAAAGTGAGTTCGTTGACCTGGCCATCTGCTGTCTTGCACTGCAGCATACCTACTTGCAATGGTCAGGATTGGTAGGATGACACAGTGATCCATTTCCGTCGAAGCAGGTTCATTTATGGATGCATGGGTGAGTGTAATTTGAATCTTCTGTCAATCTTTTTTAATTTAACGGCAGCTGCAAATGATAGGTTTATTAGTCAATCGATTCATTGATTCTACACGAATAACGACTAATTAGTTTATTCCTTCTTGAGGAATAATGAATAATTTAACATTGTTCTTAATTTGTTTATACCTTATTCGATATAACTTTTGGCAAACGCCTCCTATTAGACCGAGCGACTTGTTTACATTCACGGCCTCGGCTGAGCGTCAAGATCGAACACTACACTCCCGTGGCTGTCCGTGGGCTCTACGCGCGTTGTGATTGGTCAATGTTTTTTGTTAACCATTTGAAAACGAAGCCTCAAACAACATTTTCGCAAAGGAAAAAGGTGTTCAGAATCACCTCAGTTATCACCCCTTTTTGGCTCTATGGGGAGTTCTGGGACACCCTGTCTACGTTGTTGTCCCAGTCGGCAATTAACGTTGAATGCACGAACCCACGTTTTTCTACGCTGTTCGTGAAACCTTCATCTATAGCATCGGTTTCCATAACCTTCGATGCTTGATTTGTGCTCTAGTCCTTGAAACACCTGTGCTTCGAGGTCCTTTCTTGTTTTTTGCAGCACACCGACAAATTCTACACACCTTATTTCTCACGCCGGTAAATAAAACTTTCTTCGTGTAATATCCAATTATCACACCGATTCCAGACATGGAGTCGTACGTTCTAGTGCGATAAGACCTGTTTATCCAGCTTCCGTCGGCCACAACAAGGATGTGAGGAATCCCGGATCCGGGGAGAACATCGCCTCTTTCGATAGCTAGGCGTTTTTCTTCCTCAGCCGCTGCTATCATCTCTTTTTCTGCGGCAACAATGAGGGAATTTACGATTTTATGATGATGATTTCTATACTGTTTCTTCGACATGCAGGGTATGTCCAATCCTGCAAGAAACTCCTCCATATGGGCATAACTGCCTCCGTTTAAAAATGTACCAGCAACCACACTCTCGTTGATTTCCATTTTATCTGTTTCGTCGGGTTCACTGTGGATTTCACCATTCTAATGACACATTGCCCACATTACACTGAGAGTGGTCCTCAGATCAGACTGTTCCCTGCCCGTTATTTTTAGGTGTCTAATTCCACAGCCTTCCTTATTTATGACATGGTCGCCAATTTTCTGAAATTCTGCAAAGATGTGCTGCATGTCTATGATACTTCGGTCATTTGGAACAAATGATTGTTCCTCAGGCACGTTCACAACTGCTTCTTGCGTGACGAGTACATCTTTTTCGAAGATTGCACTTTTCAAATACGCTTCTTCTTCCCTGTTTTCATTTTCTTGCAGTTCGACATGCCCTTCTGAATCTTCTGCAAAACTCGCCATTTCAATTGCGAGTGTTGACGGCTCCTTTACATGCTCACGAGTTCATTTTTCGTGATTTCTACTTACCTCTTTAGTATGTACAGTTTGTGTGGCATGTTCCTCTTTTTGAAGGGCCAAGCGCCGTCTCCTATCGCGATATCTTTTTCTTTTGAATGCCTTTTTGCACGCAATGATAATTTTGAACCACAATTTTTCTTCACGTTCAAGAGATCTTGTTCACTGCGATCCTCCGCTTCCTCGTCGACGCCTTCAACCAACTTATTTTTAGCAACACCCCATTGCCACAATATTTTTAAAACACTTCAGGATACATCTCAATTCGCTTCACTTCACTTTCCTAGAATAAACTATTTTTTTCAAAACTTGGGAAAGGATTGCATAATCCAATCCGTTTCGTGTCTTGAAGAAAACTACCGATGAAGCGTAAAGCGTGAGTCTTCTGTGAGTGAAATATGGTGCAGAATGGAACAGCGCGGCGTCAGTCAGTTCGCAACGCGCAATCAACGGCAAAGGAGGAGCCGAGCGATATAAATAAAAGTAAGTATAAAGTTAACACATTGCACGCTGGCTCGGTATTCGGTAAAGAATAACGATCCCACGTAATTCTATACAAAATCTTTATGTAGCCACTCACTATACTCGCTCACTCCATCCTCGCTGTTTTCATAATCCTCCTCTACCTCGGTTTTCTCCGTTTATATTGTCGACATACGCACATACTCAATCATACACGCATTCTCGCGGTTATCGCACTTTGCACTCTTGTCTCTCGAACTCACTCTCCTCGGTCATGCACCTATTGTTACCTATTTACCTCGCCTCGACACCGCTAAGCTATTTTTAGCTGGCACGCGTGTTGTTAGCTGGACGAGGTAAGCACGTTTTTGTGTGAATTGTCAGTCTGACAATTAACGGTTCCGTCTCCCACAATAAAATAGTACATAAAATAAAATATCTTACTTGCAGATGGAAATTCAGGTAACGGGAGAAAATAAAGTAGAGCAGAGTAGAGCCGTTGAAGAGAGATAAAAGGAGGGAAAAAAGGAAGAACAGGATAAAACAAAAGAAAATGACGAAAAAAAGAAACCGGGGGGAAAAGAAGAATTACCCCTGTCAAAAGTGAGTAAAAACGTTAATATTTCTATGATATACAGAGCGCTACTTATAACGCAACGCACGATTTTTACCCGCTTGCAGCACCAAACTGTTTTCGGAATTTTTTGCTGATATCTATTGTACACTCCATACCCTGTAACTCATGCCCTAAACTTTTTTTGTCAGATGGCTGCAAGTGGGTGAAAAATTGTGCGTTGCGTTAGAAGTAACACCCAATTGAATATATGTACAATGTATATGTATCGCTTCATTTTACTATTTCAGATTAAAAAGATGTTCAAGCAATGATATACGGCGGTTGTAGGGGCCGTGGTGGCAGCCGCGGTGGGCGTCGGGGCCGTGCTGGTGACCGTTGGAACCGTAAGGGGCGTGGAGGACGTGGGATCCGTGGGGGAGGCCGTGGTGACGGCACCACAATTCACATTTATAACTTTTACATTTATAACTGAAATATATAGATAATTTAATAATAAATTGATATTTTAAGTAATACACTTTGCAATTCTAATTTATAAAAATTTCATTCTCGATACTCCTCTTTGCCTCGTGTCATCCTTTTCTATCTTCAGTATAAATTAAAATATCGGCTCAAGACATATGCAGCAAACATTCCCTGTGAAGATTTCAGTAAAGACGCCTTCCCATTTTTCATTTGTCATTCAGTACGATGATCGAGGAAATGAGAAAAAAGCAAATGGAATAAATTACAATATTATTAATATTTATATACATATTCATAACTCGTATAAAACCTATGTCGTAAACGTTTGTTTTTAGTTTTCATTATCGTTCTGAAATGATCGACGCATAGCGAATTCTATTAGTAAAAGTTCCATGGTTAATCGTGGCAATAAATATGAACTGTCTCGACACTCTTTCTGGCTCGCTCCGTGCTCTCCTGCATACATTGTATGTTCGGTAGGAAGCGAAATATCGGCTCAAGCCGTATTCAGTCGAGATCTGCTGGATAAAATTGTAATTGATGCGGCAACAGCGTGACAAAACTCTCCTACGATGCGATTTGGCAACTATGCAGTCGGTCTTGTCGTTTGTAATTTAACACGATAACGTTAGATATGACATTGTCAGATGCCTCATGTACAAATTATGTTTTCACTAGTGCCCGTTTCTTCGCAATAGTGCTTCGATCGATTTGGTGTAGACACCGAAGGAATCTGCCCCCTTAAGGTGCATTGGGCGTGATGTAGTACTTGGATGGGTGACCAGTTGAAAATACCGTGTGTGGTTGTTGCCTTACATCTCTTTTTTTATTGCGTATATTGTATGTTGCTTTAAATGTTACTTTGGAATACTTATAACTTATCACATGCAAGACAAAAAAAGCATCAACACGAGAGTGTTGTTTTACGCCTTTCTTTGTCCTGCACGTCGTAAGTTCTACCAGAGTAAAATTCAAATACCTCTTAAACTAACCAGTTTCCGACCATGTTACCTTCTTACTGTCTTCTGCAGAATGATGAAACAATTTGATCTGTGCAATACAAAATATACAATTCTATTAAAAAAAAAACAACGAACTTACTTTTTACATCTCTTTTTATAACAAGGCTAGTAAGAAAATGCTTTCATTAAAAAGTGTGTTCCTTTGAACTATACAATCTTTATACTAACAACTTTTTCTGTCTTCAATATTTTTTAAAATAAATGACTGTCCAGTATTACCACGGGCATACTGCATGTATCGTCAATTGCAGGTAACTTGGCATCTAGCTTCCTATAAATGCCAAGTTACCAGGAACAAGCAGTGCATGTACGTAGTAATAGTTGCGTGATGTATGTATACTTTTAATTGGATATCTATAAACTTCATCTATGATTTAAGTCCCAGTATTGTTCACCATAGCCACCATCGACGTTTCCCCATTTGACCTGCGCATTTATTGAAATTGCTTTTTAAGAATATAGTAATTAGAGTAAATACTGATGAACGATGAATTTCTGGGATAATTATTGGGGGCAGGATTCTCAGCACCGTAAAATATTGTCCTTGCCGGCATATTTCAAGGTCATTGAAACGAGTGTTGAGGGCCCTATTCCCAATAACTACATAGCAATACACTTTATTCGAAGGATAATAGATCAAGTTAATATGGTTACCTTTCCGCGATACCGATTATTTGAAAGATCCTTTTCTTCGAACCTTTGTTCCCATTGCATCGGATTTTCGCAAACGTAGCCAAATTGCAATTTACCGTCCTTCTGGTGCTCCGTGAATATGTCTCTAAACATGAAAAAAAATGATTACTTGCTTGCATAACAGACGCATTAAAATACTTGTACTCTCTTCCGTTCTAATTTTGATTTTCTGTAATATCCTATAACTTGCCAAACATTTTATAAATATAAGTAGACAAATGGCGGTTATAAGGTTTCAATTCGGCTTGGTCAAGAGAAATGTGCATCGGTAGCGCGTTGGCGACGCTTTGCCGTCATATGGCCCTCCGAATTAACAACCGTTCAGACAGTTTTTTCTTCAGAAATGCATACAGAATCCGATACCGTGAAGGGACTTCATACCAGAGACCTAACTTTTCCTACAAATGCAAAAGTAATGAGTGGAAATTACGCGCATCGACTCTTTTTTGAAATGTGACTGCAATTCACGAGAAGTAAAAACTACAAAGTTATATATCATTTTATTCAGGAGGCTCTACTATATTTTTTAAGACCAAGATGAGCTTTCGATAGTTTTTAATTTTCACGTAATTCCTCTTGTTTGCCAAAAATCACGTGTTTTCCGAAATCTGAAGGTAATAGAGCAATTCTGCATCCGGATTCGTATTCAGGACGAGAAACTCCTAACAAGGATCACCTAAGTGGATATTGCAAAACAAAACTCGCGTTGAATAGTGTTATCAGAAAGTGCTTTAAAAATTGTGTACATCGATCCACTGGACACCCTGTAAAAGACTAATTTGCAGAAAAACTTGTTTAGCTATCAAAAAGTCTCATTTACTTCTATAAATTTTTACGCTTCAATTTGTATTCACAAATCGAAAAATTTGTTTTCCTCGATGTAACGGGAACTATACGACCCCAAAGTTGTTTTCTTTTCTTGATGTAGCCTTCTAACATTAAATACGTGTCCTTTTAATTCTCAATATAAGCGGATATTTTTATAAATAAGTGTATGACCGATATTTTTTTTTTTAAATTATCTGATGCAACATCGCAGTGAGTGGTTAAACGAATTAGTTAAATATTTCACTACGGATATTTCCTTTGAGCAAATGAATTTTTTACTTACTGAAAAATGTGCTTTTCTATCGAAATTCCATTGAAGTCATCATTAGTTGGCTGCTTTTTCAATATTTCAATGATATCTGAAAATGTATATAGTCTATAGTATCTCAGTGCGCTGTTGCAAACATCACGCTTTCCGTGGCTTATTCTAGTGTGAGATCTGGATAATTTAAAAATTACCTGAAAGAAACACTTCTTCCTTTCGCACAGCACTTATGGTAACCATGATGATAGACAGACACAATGCGATAAATTTGAGCATATTATATGAGAGGAGAATCGTTGCAAATGATTCGAAAATGCCTGGAAATGTATCGCTGATGAAGCGTCAAGTCCAACTGATGCGATACACGAAAACCGTTCGATCTCCACGCTCTGATTGCTCCGATATATTTCAGCGGCATGAAAGTCAGTTTAAGTATGCATTGTCATCTCATAGTGAAGAACTTGTATGGGATACTGGGGAGGGTTGATACGTTTTAGGGAAGAATGGCTTTGTAGACAAAGCTAAATTAATAATATTTTTAGGATCGACATATAGGGTGATTCGCTTAACTAGGAACAGTGGAATATCTTACGAGATTTTGAAGTTATGACAAAAATGTTCTTATAAACGTTGTGCTGTAAATAATTTTGTTGTAATGGGGAGATATCAAAATCAGATTAATTTCTTTAAATGGAACCCTGTATTTTTGTATTCATAGTATGACAGCACTTGGTGAGACAAATACAATGATACGCAACATGATATAATTTCAAGCAATAGAATTGTTATAAATCAGCTCCGGAAATAAAAGCAAGATTGGGATTTGACTCATGACAATTCTATTGCATGGAATGATATGTTGCATATCACTGTATTTGTCTCAGCTAGCGCTATCGTACCACGAATTAGAGTACAGGTTCTTCTTTTTAAAAAATAATTTGTTTTTTATATTTTCCCCACCGCTGCATCTACAGCAAAATTATTTATACTAGGCAATGCCCTCTTCGATACTAAACACCTTTTGTAAGAACATGTTTTCATAACTCCAGGTCCTCGTGAGATACTCTATCGTTTGCAATTAAACGAAACATACTCTAGAAAATGAATGACAGGAAAGAAATCGTAACGGATCATCGAATTTCAGAAACCGAACCCTTCAGACCAGAAATGAAATGAAGTAGGGTTAAAAATTGAAACTCAACCAATTTCGCCGGTTTTTCTGCTTGAAGAAGATGAAGCTCGGGGTACGCAAAGTGAGTATGCCAATATTTAATGCAAATAAGTAAGAGGCAAGGAAAGGGTATAGCTGGATCAAATGGTGAACGGTATTGGAAATGCAAAGATTGGAAGTACTTATCACGTTTTCACACTACATATCTCGAAAATATCTGTTTTTTATTTTCTTTAACTACGGCGCACTCTTCCGAAAAATCCGCAAAAAAAAATTTAGGTTAATAGTCATGTCAATATGAAACTACTGTAAAGATAAAAATATTGTCGCTCGAAAATTTCAACCCGAAATATGCATTTTTCGACATTTTTTGCGCTTTTGATTTTTCGCAGTTAAGATTTGCAAAGAAAAAAGAAACACAACAAATTCACAACCATAAATAAGCATGCCTACAATACTTTAGAATTTGTTACATGCCACCAAATAGGGAAATGTGGTAAAAAGCGAAAATTCGAATTTACCCTGTACCTACCTTTCCGGTTGAGGTAGAGGTTTGAAACTTTATGCAGGATATTTTCTTGGGGCACGATACTCAAAGGTACATTGATGGTTGATATCAGTTCAAGGGCACTATCGGCCATTTTATCCTGGTATACCTCTTCCTGAAATATCAGAGCCATGATATTTGTTGAGCCTCATCCTGAGTAACCTTTTCTAATTTTACTGAGCTCGAGGAAACATCAGTTTTCAGATGAATAATTCAAAACGATTTAGTTCGCTGTGGCATTCATTCATATTATTTCCGCACTGAGTTCTGTCAAATATGATTACCAATACACTGTAAATAATTAACTAGAGTGATTGGGTGCGTAATATAACCAATGTCAGTAACATACTAATTTATACACCTTGTACGCCGATAATATTTACTTCAACTGCATTCCAATACAGTAGAACCTCTGTCGTGTGAACGAATTGCGGGATAAAAGGGCCCACATAAGAGAAACCTACGGATCCACTGTGAATAGATTTCTTTCTACAGAGGCAAATATGTGAATAATTTGTATATTTATTACGGGGTATCCATTAATGTGTTATATTACATAGTGTAGATATAAACTGATCAGGTATTGTAACAAGTTATAGAAACATGGTATGCAGAGTGTTACCTCTAACGAGACGTACGATTTTTCACCCACTTGCAGTCATTTGACAAAAAAAAGTTTAGAATAAGAGTTGCAGCATATCAAATGTACAGACTGTACAGAAATTATAAGTAATGACCACCACTGCGTGATTCTACACCTTCGAATTGGTGGACATTTGTGAAAAAAGCCGGTGCAAAATTGGTCTTGACCTGGAAAATTAAGGTCAAAATTGTTCTTGTCCTATCGGATTCTACTCATCCCGAGGGTAAAAAGTGTTAAAAGAACCATGGGTCGCAACTCAACCGTATTCTCGCAATAATGATGTTAATATTTTGCTTTGGTCAGCACGGGTTAGAGCGAGAGAATGAAACAGAGGGAGCGATGGTCTTACAGCCCTTCGCAATGCACCGGCCGATCTAATGATGCGGCGTGTCGGTCGTCGCCCTCATAACCGAGCGTCGCGCAAGACTATCGCTCCCTCCCTTTCACTCTTCTCGCTCTAACCCGTGCTAACCAATGCAAAATATTAACATCATTTATTGCAAGAAAACCGTTGAGTTGCGGCCCGCGGTTCCTTTCACAATTTTTATCCTTACGACGAGTAGATTCGGATGAGCCAAACCAAATTCGACCTTATTTTTCAAGGTCAAGGAAAATTTTGCACGAGCTTTTCTTTACAAATGTTGTCCACCGATCCGAAGGTGTAAAATCGCATTGTGGTGGTATTTATCTATAATTTCTTTACACCCTGTACAATACATACCAGTAAAAAAATTTCGAAAACCGTTTATTTTTATGGCGAACTGGAAGAAGTCACCTTGGGTTTTACAAATGGGAATACATATTTTTTTTTTACTATATTTAGAGGACATCGAAAAGAATTCAAAACACATATCACAGTAAGCTCCGCAAAGAAGAGACTGGCTCGGGACCGGCCAGTTCCTTGTGACGAAGGAGTCGACTATTCGGTATGACTTTTGATCTCAAAGTGGCCGTGAGCGAACACGGATCGCGGGCGAGGAGCTCGAGATAGTGGCAAACCATAAAGGCTTCCGTTCAGGTGAAATGTTATACTCTAGAGGATAGAATACGACATGCCTTTTAATTTAACACTAATCGACTCCGGAGCAGATAGAATCGTATGAATGAAGTACTTTTGTATTCACTAATTCCGTGTCACACACGCTCTTATTCTTTGACAATTATTTTAATAATTAGGGAAATCGGGTTATCGGATATGAGAAAATAACCGCGATATAACAATTCGCACATACTTACTTTTAAAAGCCCACTTATGAAACCTACATGTATGTATCGCGCAATTATTGCTACTATAGTAAAATAAAAAAAGACAAATCTCCCGAATAGGAGACGTTGTTGGAGCTCTTATTTGTTGTGAAGTTAAAATTTAAATATTTTATTTAAATTTACTTTAATTATTAGAAGCAAGATGGTAAGAAAACGAAACGTTTGAATTCCCATTGGAAACTGCTCTTTTATTTTGTCAATGCATTCGAGTTGGCATAGTCGGGATTTACAATGAGTGGGGACATTTGCTGATCGTTGGTTCGGAGAAAGGCGTGTAGGCAAAATTATACACCTTGCCCATGCTTCGCAATAGCGATTCTCTTATTTTGAAGGCGAAGGCAGTCCCTTCTTTGCGGAACTTACTGTACCGTATATTTTTTTTCACTAACATATTACTCGATTTACAGTAGTGAAAATGTGAAACAGCTTTTCGTCGTATTTGACTTTATATAGTTATAGATCAAAAACATAAACACTAATTATAAAAAGTTTTATTTATAATATTTGGTCGGTCTTCCTTTACTTTTCTCTACTTCTCTAAGACTACTATTCATCGATTTAACTAATTTTTCAGTATATTGAGAAGAAATTTTGTTCCATTCTATTTTCAACAGTGCTTTAAATGTTCCTTGTTTGTTATGAAATACTGCCGAATTTTGGTCTCTAATTCATACTATACATGCTCCATAACACTTAAATCTGACGACCGGGATGATGTCTCAATTACTTTTGGACAATTATAGACTAGTCATTTTAATAACGATTACAGACTTATGCTTAGGATCGTTGTCCTAATAAAAATGTAATGTATTCAAACTCCCGAATTTTTCGACACTTTCTTTCACATTCTTCCTTAGAATATCTAAGTATATCCATCTGTCGATATTTCTCTTAATAAAATGTAATGCACCGACACTGTTGGCCGTTGTGGGTGTGATATTCTTTACATTTAATTCTGTGTTCGGTTTCCTCCAGATTGTGATCCTCTTGTCTCAACCGAAAATGTGAAATTTACTTTCGTCTCCCAAAAGAGCGTTTTCCCAAAATGAAAAGTCTTGTACTTCCGAGCGAATTCAATTCTTTTAAGTTCATTCTTTGCAGAGCGCGCGTAGAGCCGGCGTTCAGGGACGGTCCACGGCGCGTCGTGCTAGGTAGCGACGTTCGACCGGCGCCCCGAACAGTACGCGCCGGTATAGCACGGAGCAAAAGTTAACATCGAATTATTCATGAATGGAAATTAACTAAAATACGAGCGAAGTCAATCTTCCGTTATCAATTGAACAGAAACGACTTAGAACGGACTAACTAACGTGTCTATCAAGTACAACGTACGTTAAATTTTAAACAATTAAAATTAGACTTACCTATTTCTCCAAAAATTAACCTGCTTTGACGAAAATAGGGCACTGTGTCATCCTATCGACCCTGACCATTGCAAGTAGGTATCCCGTAGTGCAAGACAGCTAATGTTACGGCCAGGTCAGCGAACTGACTTTATTTAAACTTATTAGCTGCACGGCAACTATCACTGGGTTATTCTATCGATTCTGGCTACTCGAAGAACAAACACATGGTGCATAACAGCTGATGTCTCGGTTGGAACAGTGAAAGAATTTCGTTTCACAAAATATCCATCATTGCACGATCACTGTCACTTTACTCTTCAAGATTTGAATCTATGAAATCAGTTGTCCCTACTTATGAATAATTGGTAAAGGGGTCGATTGTTATTAACTTTGAAGTGTTAGAAGAGTAATGGGGTTTTCGTGGCTACCATACTGCTTTATTTTTCGTGTATTGTGTTGTGTATGTTCCTGCCGCTCTTGCCCACATTTATATCTTTCGCACTCCTTCCACTTCCCTTTCGCACATTCTTCAACCAATCACTCACGCTTCACCTATTACTCGATCTCATGCGTTCCCATCTATTCGGCGCACATTCCTCCCGCATTCAAATTTTCTCTTTTCCTGCCAAAGAAGGGTCCCGACTTGGCCCTATCTACTGCCAAGTACGCTTTACCACGTTCTGCAATTTCGTCGTCGTGTTCCCGAGCGGGTAGTCACTCGCGAGCTTTGCGTTTTAAAACTTAACTTTTATTTCGTTGAAATTAAAAACAGCAATTACAGTGGCAGAATGATCTTTACTGTATGGCGTTCAGACTGATTCTGTCTTGAGAAACTATGACGCGGTTTGCAACGGTGGACAAGGGGCAGTTCGAAGAATGTTATAAGGGAGAGTTACGGGTTGTCGCGGGAAGCACGCTTTATGGTGAAAAGGCCCTTGAGGCCCACGTGCTGGCCAGCAGAGTTTTTCGGTTCCCAGGAAACACGGCCGTGGCGAATTTAATGGAGACATTTCCCAGTCGCCGGGAAAGCACTGCGGAAGGTTTAAGACACTGTTACATTCTCCGAGATGCTACTTCTTGTAGTACATTGTTCGTAATGCTATAGCTTTTCTGGCGACTGGAAAATGTCTTCAATAAATTCACCATGGTCGTGTTTTCTGGGAACCGAAAAACTTTTGTGGCGGCCCGGGCGACGGCACAGCGTCACATAGAGAAAACATTTACGATCCCTGGATGTAGGGAGACGTCCGACTGATTTCCGGGACGTTGGTAACGCGCTCAATAAGAGCAACCATTATTATATTAAATTACCATTATTATTATAAAATCGAATTATCGTAAAAACCCCACACTGCTCACCAACACGTGTCCCTCAAAGGCCTTTTCACCAGAAAGCGCCCCCCCCCCCCGCGATGACCCGTAACTCTCCCTTATAATATTCCTCGAACTAGCCCTCATCCACCGTTTCAAACCGCGTCAGAATTTCTCAAGACAGAATCAGTCCGAACGCCCAGCAGTAAAGATCTCTCCGACACTGTAATTGTTGGTTTTACTTTGAATACCATAAGAGTTAACTTCTAAGACCCAAAGCTCATGAGTTATTACCCGCTCGGGAACACGACAACGAAATTGCCGAACGTGGAAAAGCGTATTTGGCAGAAACAGCGGCCATATCGAGTCTCTTCAAAGTTAATAACAATCGGTCCGTTTCGGGACAACCAATTATTCATACGTGGGAGCAACTGATTTGATAAATTCAAATCTTGAAGTGTAAAGTGAAAGTGATTGTGCAATGATGGAAATTGTTTGAAACGAAGTTGTTTCACTGATCCAGCCGAGAAATCGGCTGTTGTGCACTGTGTGTTTCTTCTTCGAATGCCCAAGGTCTGTAGAATACCCCGGTGATAGTTGCCGTGCAGGTAGTAAGTTTTGTCAAATAAAGTGAGTACTTGCAATGGTCAGGATCAGTAGGATGATATAGCGACCCATTTTCGTCGAAGCAGGTTCATTTTTAATTGTTAGCGAATTATTTAAAATTTAACATACGTTGTACTTGATAAATTCGTTAGTCAGTCCATTCTAATTCTTTTTTATTCAATTGATAAATAATTAATAATTCGATGTTAACTTTTGCTCCGTGCTATACTGCCACGTACTGTTCAGGGCGCCGGCTGAACATCGCTACCTAGCACGATGCGCCGTGGAACGTCCCTGAGCGCGGGCTCTACGCGCGCTCTGATTGCTCTGTGTTTTTCGTTAACAATTCAAAAGCAAAGCTTCAGACGACATTTGGGCAAAGGAAAAAGTTGTTCAGTTTCGCCTCGGAAATCTCAGGTTTCCGGTTCCTACACCTTTTTTGTTACACCCTGTATATACGCAACCCTCTGCAAATATTTTAAGGGGTGATTCTACAGGCCAAAATAAAGCAAAAATCAAGAATAAAAACTTTGCATTTGGGGCTTTCTTAATAAGATACCGATGTTTAAAAAAACGCGGTGAATACGCCTGCCGGTAGGCAATTTGACGGGCAGCGGCTCGAGTCCGGCAACTGCGTTCAGTGGTAGTCATTCGCTACATGGAAGAGAAATCATGACCTACCGCACCGCGTAATCTGACACCCAAAAGGCACACGTTTTACGATGTACAGCATTCAACCTGCTTACTTGTAAAAATCCACATGGGCATATCAAAACCCACTCAATGGGATTATCAAGTAAAGAGGGTGATGGCCTTCAATCAACAATTTTCTTCTCAAAAACCAAATACACATGCACCACGATTGTCGCGGCCGCGAATGTCTATGCGTGCACGCGACTGTCCCATCAGCGAGTGTCCACGATTTGCACTAAACTTATTATTCCAGGAGATGTTCCTCGCGTCCACCATCAGCTTGAAGGTAGTGGTTCAACTCTTTCACGCAAGTCGTGTCACACTTTCCGAAAGTCTGTTATTATTGTCAGTGGACATTATCATGTTAGCGTATTTCGCAAATGTACACGAACCTTTGGACATCTGGTACGACTATCACCGCACATAATCAATTGCAAGAAAAAGTAGTTTTAAGATTAGCATTATGCCAATCTTATCTAGAAATTGAAATAATCAAGTTCTAAGAACCAAACTAAATTAAAAAACGAAAGTAATAACAATTGAAATAAACGCAATATTAAATACTAGAACTTAAAGTACAACTGGAATGTTTAAACCGTTCCGTATTCAACGTCGTACAAGCAGCAACTGTCTCGATCGTCTAGAAATAACGATCACCGATGCGTGCCGAATCGTCGCGAGTCGTATCTACGGAAAGTGTTTGGAAGTATTTTTTATTCTTTCGGCCGTAGAAAGGGGCAACAGTGTTGCTCTACCGACGACTCGTGACGATTCGGCATGCATCGGTTGAACATTATTTCTAGACGATCGAGACAGTTGCTGTTTGTACGCTGTTGAATACGGAATGGTTTGAACATTCCAGTTGTACTTTGAATTTTAGTATTCGGCATAGTTTTAATATTGCATTTAGTTCTATTGTTATTACTCTCGATTTTTAATTAAGTCTAATTCTTACAACTTGATTATTTCATTTTCTAGATACGCAATCTCAATTTTAAAGCTACTTTTTGTTACAATCGGTTACGTGCGGTGATAGTGGTGTCAAGTGTCCAAAGGGTCGTGTACATTTTCGAAATACATCTACATGATGATGCTCTCTGACAATAATAACAGATGTCCGAAAATTGTGACACGACTTGCGTTAAAGATTCAATCACTGCATTCAAGCGAGTGGTGGATACGAGGAACATCTCCTGGAATAATAAGTTTAGTGCAAATCTTGGAATCGTGATCTTCGTGTGCTGCAAATTTCTTATGTTAGAGGGTGTATTGTGAACCATCGCGGACGGGACAATCGCGTGTACGCATAGACACTTGCGGACGGAACAATCGCAGTGCATGTGTATTTGGTTTTTGAGAAGAAAATTATGGATTGAAGGCCGTCACCCTCTTTACTTGATAATCCCATTGGGCGGGTTTCGATATGCCCATGTGGATTTTTACAAGTAAGCAGGTTGAATGCTATACATCGTAACGCGTGTGCCTTCTGAGTGTCAGATTTCACGGTGCGGTAGGTCATGGTTCCTGCGGCGTCGTAGTGAATGACTGTCACTCAACGCAGCTGTTTGACTCGAGGCTCACGCGTCAGATTGCCTATCGGCAGGCGTTCGGATGCCGTTTTTTTAAACATCGATATTTCGTTAACAAAGCCTTAAACGCAAAATTGCCACTCTTGATTTTCGCTTTATTTTGGCCTGTAGAATCACCCCTTAAAATATTTGCAGAGGGTTGCGTTACACCCTGTATAGTGGTCTTCTACCCCAAAAGTCAGGGTAGTAGGAGTAGAGGGGAAAGTGGAGAACACCCTGGACCTCTTGAATCTATTGACACTTAATAGTTTTATCTTACTACCTCTCGTGAATGTTTCCGGTGTCTAGAGTTAAAATAGAAGGCCTTTGTATAGATATCTGATTTAAGATTTCCTACTAATTTCTATTGCGCTTTAAGTATTTTTGATTTGAAGTGTTCTGGTTTTTTAAGTATTTGAATTATTGCGCCATGCGTTCGAGTGTCTAGTGAAATGGTCTCGCGTCTGCGTATTTATGAATATCTCCTAGCCTTGTACTTTCCACGTCGATGTGACAAACACTAAGGTGGCGCAAGACGTCACAAAGAACGTCACACATTGTGACGTCGTGTGTCACTTTAGTGTGTGACACACGGACGTCGGGAATATAAGTGTAGACTCTCGAACACATGATAAAACGATACTGAACACGATAATTCAAAAACATAAGAGATCAGAATAATACAAATCAGTAGAATATCTTAACACTCCAACCTAGACAAGGATCTCTCGCTTGAATCTAAAATATAGTCCAGACTCCGGAAACATTTGTATGAAAGAAAGCGAACACTATAAGATCAAAGTTTTAAGTGTCAATAGATTTAAGAGGCCAAGGGTGTCGTCCATTTTCACTTTTACCCCGTACTACCCTGACTTTTGGGGACAGAGGACCGGTATATCTACAAGGTATTTCTCCGAGAATAGTCAGTACAGTTTTTACAGAGTTTTTAGAGAGTTTTTAGAGAGAGTTCACTTTGTCAGTTCAGTTTTTAGTTTAGAAGGTGCAGTATTTAACAAGTTAGTTCAATATTAGCAACATAAGCTTGAATAAGGTACGAGTGAATTTTTAACCAATATCCAGTCCAATGTTAGAATTGAGCTCTTGAGCCGAGCGAATGGTTTTAATCTTCATCTTATCCTTATTAACTCGGTTTTCAGAATTGAAACCATTGATATACGAGCGCTGTCACATAAGCGAACGATAAGCAGATATATGGAGGTAAATTCTTTGATCAGTTAAATTCCTACCTTTACCCATAACGTAATAATTAAGTTGCCTGTATAATATTCAAGTCCATCAGTAAGAAAAAGGACCGCCGCGGGAAACGGGGAGGCAAAAAAACTCCGGTTAAAAAGGGAGCGCGAAACTATACTAGCTCAACTGACAAAAGGACTAAAAGTTACAACCAGTGAGACACGAAAAACCCCAGAGCTAATCGACCTGTCGTTGGAGGAGGAACCAGCGCCAACACCCGGGATTCCCAGACCGCCAACCCGACTAGAGATACTGGACACGGTTGCGAGAATAAAGATAAGTAACAGCGAACAAGTACCAATGACATTCCATTAACGTACACTACCGCTCAAAAGTATCCGGACACTTGCTTTTGTCCTATAAAACATAGTTTAACTTTGTACGAAAGGTATTTAGAACGGTTATATCAATTGTAATTATTATTGTTATCCTTTTTTAGGTATCGTAGCATAATAGAATTAATTGTTATGTACAAATCATATAATAAGTATGCAGAAATAAAATTCCTGCGCAGAAATACAAAATCTAATGGAACGATCTCGACGCTTAAAGGAATCTTAAGTTCCACTTTGTTTCATCTGTATGGTGTAGAACCAGTTCAGAGAGTTCTTCTATACGTATTAAGTGTTTGTAAACTGTTGATGATAGATTTATGTTGTCTCGATAGAAATAAGAATGGAGTTAACGCTATGCACTCGCCAGCTTCGCTTTAGATCGTCTGTAGCTTCTTTCCTATGAAGATATTAATTCGAAATGAGAATTATCGGTGCAAAAACGTGCCAGTATCCTTACACTTGCGGAAGAAGGATATTCAGTTAGAGAATTTGCACTGGGTCAGAAAATTGCGAAGTCAACAGTACATGACATTATTACAAAGTATGCAATAAGTAAAGATTGCTCATAAAAAAAAGGGACAGAACGACCAGCAAAAACTACAAAATTCGAAGACCGATTTATCGAAACTATAAGTAAACGTAACAGACGTCTTGCTGCATCGGAAATCACTGCCGAAGTTAATAGGACAAGGCAAGATCCCATCAGCGTGGCGACGGTTAAACGGCGGCTAGTGAATGTTAGTCTCCGTGGATGTGTGGCTGCTAAAAACCACTTTTAAGACCAATAAATAAGAAAAAACGATTTAGTTGGGCAAAAGAACACAAAGATTGGACCATCTCAGAATGGGAAAACGTGTTACGGACGGATGAGTCCAAGTTCGAAGCTTTCGGCAGCAAAAGACGTCAGTTCGTTCGCAGAAGACCTAACGAAAGACTCTTAGACGATTATGTAGTGCCGACGGTGAAACATGGGGGCAGTTCGATTACTGTGTGGGATTGTTTTGGTAAAAATATGGTGGGTGATATAGTCAAAATAGACGGGATATTACGCAAGGAACAGTATTTGAACATTTTAATTGAACACGCTGTGCCCTCCGGTGGTAGGTTAATAGGATCAAATTTTATATTTATGCAGGACAATGATTCTAAACACACAGCTAAATTGTGTAAAAACTATTTAGAGACATTAGAGAGAGAAATTGCACTAACAATTATGCAATGGCCACCACGATCCCCGGATCTCAACCCCATTGAAAAGTTATGGGATGAATTGGACAGAAGAGTGCGTGAGAAGTGCCCAACATCGCAAAAGGATTATGGAAATGCTTGCAAGAAACGTGGAAAGAGATTTCTACAGAAACAATGAGGAAGCTGGTAGAAAGATTGCCAAAATTAGTGCAAGCGGTAATATCTAGCCGCGGTGGATACGTCGATGAATCTCGTATTTAATTTTACTGTAGTATTATATGGTAAGTTCCACATACGTAATTTTCCATTTAAAATGTTACATATGTCCTAAGAAATTAAAAATTTCATTAAAAAATCGGTTTTGGTCACTATTTTAGGCACTTAAATAGCTCTTATGCAATGTTCATACCTATTTCGCAAGTGTCCGGATACTTTTGAGCGGTAGTGTATATCAATCACAAAACTGGCAATAGTATACCCTTAGCTGTATGGAATTGGTGCCGATTAATGTCGGACGAACTAGCATACAAAAATACGCCGCTTTATAGACATTAAAGCCGTGCATAGAATATGCTCCGACTTTTGCTGAAATACTTGCAGCTTTAAACATCGACAGCTTTTTAACATTTTTATTTGCACTAATTTGATACATAAAATGTAGGATTTTAACTACATGAAATTAAGCTGAATTAACACATCATTTGTTGCGGCTAGAATAGGTTGATGGTAGCTGAAATACGATACGAAGTTTACACACGGTAGGTTTTCGACGTGCCGCATGAAAACCGCATCCAGCGTTGTTCCACCTCGCGTGATTGGAACTATACTCCGTTCAACGAGACGAGTCACAAAGTATAAACATGTGCACGTGATCTGTGCATGAGCAAGGCAGGGTTCCGGATCCCCACATCGCATTGTGACATAAGCTGTTTTTAAAAATTAATTCTTTGACTATGGTATGAAGCTACTCGTCATATAAATATACGTAAATAACAGGATAAATAAAAGTACAACAGAAGTTATGTGTAATTCTTATTAATTATTATTTGTTTATTCTATTTTGCTTTCGCGACTGGTATTTAAGATAGAACTATCGTTGGAATCATTTAAGGGGTATATACCGTACGAAGTTCGGTAGCTTCTTTTCCATATCAATGAAAAAGATAAGTATCTTTAAAGCAAAGACTACACATATGTTCAATATTAGAAATTATAACTAATTCTATATTTCTATTTAATTGTTAGGGTATAGAGACATCATGTGCGACATCCAGGATTTCCTAACCATAGTTTTTAAAGATAAGGATCTTTAAAACAAAGACTACATGTGCGCTGAATATTAGAAAATATAAATAATTCTACGGTTGCATATAATTGATAGAGTATGGGGAAAAGGAACTGAACAAACTAAAAGAAACACTGAGGACATCATGAGCTATTTTCGCTGCTACCTATCTATAATTATTAAAGATAAGTATCATTAACACAATACATCTACAACTATTAAAGGTAAGAGATTCGCAAATCCTTCACACATATTACTTCAGCGTAGGAAATGATAAAAAATACCGTAATTGAAACGGTAGCATAAAGAGCACCCCAAAGTCATATTTACGTACACCATAGACATAAAATATTAAAAAAAATTATTAAAACATTTTTAAACAAACATTGAACATCTTGATATAGTTAGTAATTAGAAGAAAAAGGGAAAAAAAGTTACCTAAAAAGGACTCGAACCTACGAAAAGTCAGCGCAGCCGCTTGGCAGTCATGTACTTTACCGCAGGACCACCGACGCTCTTGAAAATCCCTTACGTATTACGGAGTGTAATGTGCATGACGTAGTGACAAATGGTTCGATTTATTTATTTTCAGTAGTTCCTGTGTTTGTTTGCTATGCGTGAAGACATTTAGCATTGCATAAAGCATTTATCTGATCAAGAATGTACAAAAAATCGCTGTATAACTGACTGGGGCACGCAAGAAACAAGGAAAAAGTGAGATTTTGATTTTTTTTAACTATGGCGCACCAAATCGAAAAATCTGAAAAAATATAGTACAATAGTACCAATAATATGTAGTTACTCAAAAAATATGAATCTAGTACCGTGACTCCTTCATTCCCAAACCGGCATTTTTCATCATTTTTGTTTTCGTTTTTTATTTTTCACAGGTTGGTTTTCTAATTTAAAAATCTGAAAAAATTCTATAATGTGTGGTTGATTAATTAAAGGGTACCTGATTTTTTTCAGAATTTTCCATCCACGCAGATGAGAGAAATTGGTCATAAATGTGATTTTTTATTTTTGGCAATTACTCCCCCCCTAGTCGAGATACGGAGCTGGAACTTGGCACATATTGTACTTTCTTGATAAGCTATCGAATGACCCATGGCAAATCGAATTTCGTTTAGGGGCACTTTTGACCCCCTTATCCGGCTATACCCTTTATAATACAGGGTGTAACGTAAAAGGTGTAGGAGCCGGAAATGGGGGATTCCTGAGGCGAAACTGAACAACATTTTCCTTTGCCAAAATGTCAGCTGAGGCTTTGTTTTTGAATTGTTAACGAAAAACACTGGCCATTCAGAGCGCGCGTAGAGCCCGCGCTCAGGGACGGTCCACGGCGCGTCGTGCTAGGTAGCGACGTTCGACCGGCGCCCCGAATAGTACGCGCCGGTATAGCACGAAGCAAAAGTTAACATCGAATTATTCATTATTAATTAAAATATAAATGAAATTAATTTTCCGTTATCAATTGAAGAAAAAAGTATTAGAACGGACTAACTAACGTGCCTATCCAGTACAACGTACGTTAAATTTTAAACAATTCGCCAACAATTAAAATTAGACTTACCCGTTTCTCCAAAAATGAACCTGCATCGACGAAAATAGGTCACTGTGTCATCCTACCGATCCTGACCATTGGAAGTAGGTATCCCATAGTGCAAGACAGCTGATGTTACGGCCAGGTCAGCGAACTCACTTTATTTGACAAAACCTACTACCTGCACGGCAACTATCACTGGGTTATTCTACCGATCCTGGCCACTCGAAGAACAAACACATGGTGCACAAGAGCCGATGTCTCGGTTGGAACAGTGAAAGAACTTCGTTTCACAAAATCTCCATCATTGCACGATCACTGTCACTTTGTTCTTCAAGATTTGAATTTACGGAATAAGTTGTTCCCACGTATGAATAATTGGTTGCCCCGAAAGGGGCCGATTGTTTATAACTTTGAAAGGGCTCGATATGACCGATGCTACTGCTAAATACACTTTTCCATGTTCGGAAATTTTGTTGTCTTGTTCCCGGGCGGGTAGTAACTCACGAGCTTTGCGTCTTAGAAGTTAACTCCTATTTTATTCAAAGTAAAAACAGTAATTACAGTTTCGGAGAGATCTTTACTGCTGGGCGTTCGGACTAATTCTGTCTTGAGAAATTGAGACGCGCTTTGCAACGGGTGTACAAGGGGCTGTTCGAAGAATGTTATAAGGGAGAGTTACGGGTCGTCGCGGGGAGCGCGCTTTATGGTGAAAAGGCCCTTGAGGCCCACGTGCTGGCCAGCAGAGTTTTTCGGTTCCCAGGAACCACGGCCGTGGCGAATTTAATGAAGACACTTTCTAGTCGCTGGGAAAGCGCTGCGGACAGTTCAAGACACTGTTAGATGTCTTTTACTACATCCTTTGTAATGCTATACCTTTTCCGGCGACTGGAAAATGTCTTCGCTAAGTTCATCACGGCCGAGTTTCCTGGGAACCGAAAAACTCTGCTGGCCAGCACGTGGGCCTCAAGGGCTTTTTCACCATAAAGCGCGCTCCCCGCGACGACCCGTAACTCTCCCTTATAACATTCTTCGAACAGCCCCTTGTCCACCGTTGCAAAGCGCGTCACAATTTCTCAAGACAGAATTAGTCCGAATGCCCAGCAGTAAAGATCTCTCCGGTACTGCAATTGCTGTTTTTACTTCGAATAAAATAAGAGTTAACTTCTAAAACGCAAAGCTTGTCAATTACTACTTGCTCGGGAACAAGACAACGAAATTGCCGAACGTGGAAAAGTGTATTCGGTAGTAGCAGCGGCTGTATCCAGCCCCTTCATAGTTAAAAACAATCGGCCCCTTTCGGGGCAACCAATTATTCATACGTGGGAACAACTTATTTCGTAAATTCAAATCTTGAAGAGCAAAGTGACAGTGATCGTGCAATGATGGAGATTCTGTGTAACGAAGTTCTTTCACTGTTCCAACCGAGACATCGGCTCTTGTGCACCATGTGTTTGTTCTTCTAGTGGCCAGGATCGGTAGAATAGCCCAGTGATAGTTGCCGTGCAGGTAGTAGGTTTTGTCAAATAAAGTGAGTTCGCTGACCTGGCCGTAACATCAGCTGTCTTGCACTACGGGATACCTACTTGCAATGGTCAGGATCGGTAGGATGACACAGTGACCTATTTTCGTCGAAGCAGGTTCATTTTTGGAGAAACGGGTAAGTCTAATTTTTGTTGTGGCGAATTGTTTAAAATTTAACGTACGTTGTACTGGATAGACACGTTAGTTAGTCCGTTCTAATACTTTTTTCTCCAATTGATAACGGCAAATTAATTTCATTTATATTTTAATTAATAATGAATAATTCGATGTTAACTTTTGCTTCGTGCTATACCGGCGCGTACTATTCGGGGCGCCGGTCGAACATCGCTACCTAGCACGACGCGCCGTGGACCGTCCCTGAGCGCGGGCTCTACGCGCGCTCTGAATGGCCAGTGTTTTTCGTTAACAATTCAAAAACAAAGCCTCAGCCGACATTTTGGCAAAGGAAAATGTTGTTCAGTTTCGCCTCAGGAATCCCCCATTTCCGGCTCCTACACCTTTTACGTTACACCCTGTATATGGCTCTATTGCTGATTATACCACCTAATTGCAAAGATTTCTCTTCAAAATTGTATATTACATGATCAATACATTTTTTCCAATTTTCTACAGTAACTGTATTTATTTATTATAAATAAATGTATCGTATCACAAAATCTAAAAGTGCTGTTTCTCGCTGCAACATAATTTTTCACCTGAGCCCATATCATCTCTATGGGGCTTAACTCCCAATAATATGGCGGAAGTCTTAAAATTGTTATATTTTTTCTTTTCGCTATTTAATCTACTGCATAAACGTCTGTTACTTTTTGTTGTTTCACAATATGTAATAATTCAGTTTTAACCATATCGTCTGCGAACGTTATATTTCTTGTTCGTAGTCACTGCTGGATGTTGGCTTTTTTTCACTTGCTGGTCGGGATTTGTTCGATTTTGCGGCTGTGATATGGAGCGTTGTCCATAACGACCACTGAATTCTCTTCTATTGCGTCAATTATTTTAGATAACCAATCTTCAAATTTTGCCGTATTCATCTCCTTATGGCAATTGACGCTTTTTTTGGACTCAAAAGTCCATAACGTTCCATTCACAAAACCATTTACACTCCCGATATAAGTAATTATTAAACATTTTCCCTTACCGGAAGGATTTTTTAAGCCGGTTGATAGACCGCTGGAATGTGCAGCTCGAGCTGATGTCAAGCTTGTATCTTTCCATATGAAGCTTTTGGTATGTCCTGCATTAATCCACGTTTCGTCCAAGTAAGTAGCTTCTTCTCCATACAACAACGTCTTCTCTGTCGTTTAAAAAACTATCGCGACTTCGCCTGATCCTCGTCCCCTCGATCGTCAGCCAGGCCGTCGGGTAAGTTGTGCCCCGTTTCCTCCCCAGCCACGTCACCTCCGATTTTTCCGGCGCTATCAGCAGCCTCAGCCTCTTGATCGTGTCCATGATCAGCATCGTCGCTGTCTCCAGCTTCGCCGCGGCGCTTCCTGGGGTCCTGTCCTTCGCCAGTACCAGGGTGTCGTCTGCCTAGTATATGACTGCGGTGCCCGCAGGGGTGGACACCTTGAGGGTGGCGTCGTACGCCAAACCTTAGAGCAACGGCTCAAGTACCGAGCCCTGTGGTACTCTTCTCGAAACCCTCCTCTCGATGGTTCCTCCCTCCACTGGGAACGTGATCCATCTCTCGTCCAGGTAGCTGTCCAGTATGCCCTCCAGGTATTCCGGGATTCGGAACTCTTTCAACGCTGTCTTGATCCGGCTCCCTGGTATCGAGTTGAAAGCGTTCTTTACACCCAGGCTGATCGCTGCTGCTACAGTATTTCGCTGAAATACGCGACTGGCTGATTGTTCGAAATAGGAGAATCGCTATCCCCCCTTCTTTTTCTGAAGTAGCCGCACTGAGCGGGAAATCGGAGAACGAGAGAGAGGCCTGACGTCGTAAATCTTTACGGTCGAGCGAACAGTGACGTTATCTAGTAGAAGGACAGAAAGTGTAATGCTCTCTCGCTTTCTTGCGTGTTAAGTATACAGGGTGTAACGTAAAAGGTGTAGGAGCCGCAAATGGGAGATTCCTGAGGCGAAACTGAACAACTTTTTCCTTTGCCAAAATGTCGTCTGAAGCTTTGTTTTTGAATTGTTAACGAAAAACACTGAGCAATCAGAGCGCGCGTAGAGCCCGCGCTCAGGGGCGGTCCACGGCGCGGCGTGCTAGGTAGCGACGTTCGACCGGGGCCCCAAACTGTACGTGCCAGTATAGCACGAAGCAAAAATTAACATTGAATTATTCATTATTAATTAATGGAAGTTAACTAAAATATAAATGAAATTAATTTGCCGTTATCAATTGAACAGAAAAGTATTAGAACGGACTAACTAACGTGTCTATCCAGTACAACGTACGTTAAATTTTAAACAATTCGCCAACACCTAAAATTAGACTTACCCGTTTCTCCAAAAATGAACCTGCTTCGACGAAAATAGGTCTGATGTTACAGCCAAGTCAGCGAACTCACTTTATTTGACAAAACCTACTACCTGCACGGCAACTATCACTGGGTTATTCTACCGATGCTGGCCACTCGAAGAACAAACACATGGTGCACAAGAGCCGATGTCTCGGTTGGAACAGTGAAAGAACTTCGTTTCACAAAATCTCCATCATTGCACGATCACTGTCACTTTGCTCTTCAAGATTTGAATTTACGAAATAAGTTGTTCCCACTTATTACGAAATAAGTTGTTGTTGTCAATTACTACCTGCTCGGGAACAAGACAACGAAATTGCCAAACGTGGAAAAGTGTATTCGGTAGTAGCAGCGGCCGTATCCAGCCCCTTCAAAGTTAAAAACAATCGGCCCCTTTCGGGGCAACCAATTATTCATACGTGGGAAAAACGTATTTCGTAAATTCAAATCTTGAAGAGCAAAGTGACAGTGATCGTGCAATGATGGAAATTTTGTGAAACGAAGTTATTTCACTGTTCCAACCGAGACCTCGGCTGTTGTGCACCATGTGTTTGTTCTTCGAGTGGCCAGGATCGGTGAATAACCCAGTGATAGTTGCCGTGCAGGTAGTAGGTTTTGTCAAATATAGTGAGTTCGCTGACTTGGCTGTAACATCAGACCTATTTTCGTCGAAGCAGGTTCATTTTTGGAGAAAGGGGTAAGTCTAATTTTAGTTGTTGGCGAATTGTTTAAAATTTAACGTACGTTGTACTGGATAGACACGTTAGTTAGTCCGTTCTAATACTTTTTTGTTCAATTGATAACGGCAAATTAATTTCATTTATATTTTAGTTAATTTCCATTAATTAATAATGAATAATTCGATGTTAACTTTTGCTTCGTGCTATACCGGCGCGTACTATTCGGGGCGCCGGTCGAACGTCGCTACCTAGCACGATGCGCCGTGGACCGTCCCTGAGCGCGGGCTCTACGCGCGCTCTGAATGGCCAGTGTTTTTCGTTAACAATTCAAAAACAAAGCCTCAGCCGACATTTTGGCAAAGGAAAAAGTTGTTCAGTTTCGCCTCAGGAATCTCCCATTTCCGGCTCCTACACCTTTTACGTTACACCCTGTATATTCGTATAAGCGTGTAGGCGGCAAGCAATTCTACCAAATAATTTTCCTCAAAAATAATCTGTTCCCGAAATGCGTGCCATAAACCTTGCCGAAAATTCCCAACGTATTGTTCCGCATCGGACGGAGCATCTTGTCTTCCTGTTCCGGAAGGAAGTCTGCAAGCGACTTGAATTGCTTAATGTTAAAATGAGAGAGCATGCATATTCTATTCTCTAAAGTATAACATTTCACCTCGACGGAAGCCTATGTTTGCCGCTATCTCGAACCCCTCGCTCGTTAACCGTGTTCGCTTTCGACACCTTGGAGATTAAAGTCAAGCCGAAATAGGAGACCTGTCCAATACAAGCAACGGACTGGTCCCGAGCCAGTTGCTTATTCCAGCGAAGTGTGAGAACTGTTATATCGCGGGTGTTTCTTTACATCTGATAATTTGATTTCCCTAATTATTAAAATAATTGTCAAAGAGTAAAAGCGTGTGTGACACGGAATTTGTAAATAGGTGCGTGCTTGATTCATACGATTCTACCTGCTCTGGAATCGCTTAGTGTTAAAATGGGAGAGCATGCATATCCTATCCTCTTAAAGTATAACATTTCACCTCGACGGAAGCCTTTATGGTTTGCCGCTATCTCGAGCCCCTCGCTCGTTGACCGTGTTCGCTATCGACACCTTGGAGATTAAAACCAAGCCGAAATAGAAGACCTGCCCGATACAAGCAACGGATCGGTCCCGAGCCAGTTGCTTATTTCAGCGAAGTACTGTATCTCTCCTCTCCCCTTTCAGCCTCTCGTATAAACAAGCCGACCCTGTCTATCGCGTCTACGGTTGATCGTCCCTTCCGAAAGCCGAATTGGTCCTCTACCAGGTCCCATGTCCCGCATGTGTTCCATGGCTCTCCCCGCCAGAACCCTCTCCATCAGCTTGCCTGTTTCATTTAACAGACATATCGGCCTGTACGCCGATGGGTCTGCCGAGTCCTTGTCTTTCTTCCTCAATAGCACCAGCCGTGCTGTTTTCCAGGCCTCTGGAAATTTCCTCTTGCTCAAGCATTTGTTAAACATGCGTACCGTTTGTCCTGGGCTCGCCTTAACCGTTGCCGCCAGTATTTTGCTCAGGACACCATCCGGTCCAGGTGGGATGTTTTTCCTCACTGCCTTCTTGGTTGCCGCAATTACCTCCCCCTCGGTAATTGGCCTTATTGTCTCCAGCGGCACGAGTGCTTCGTTTCCCCTGTTGTTTGCTCGTGCGACGCCGCGTCCTCCTGTACCTGTTGCCTCATCGTCCTCATTTCAATCGCTTCAGCTGACATCGTTGCCGTGGCCGTTGTTTCCTCCATTTCTCCCTGGAATTTCCCGAGGGGGGAACAGTGCTTGTAGCACACCCTCCGGATTTTCCTCTTCCATTGTGGTCGTGATCGGAGGTTCCCATAAGCGTAGCTTCTTTGTCACGATCCTGTACGGCATCCTCCACGGATCGTTGTCCACTGTGTTGAGTAGCTCCTTCCATGCTCCCTCCTTGTCCTTTACGATCGCCGTCCGTAGCCTTTTCGTCGCCTCTTTATATGCCTCTTTGTCTCGAACCGCCATTTCTTCGCTGGTCCGGTTCGTTCTCCTCTTCCTTTGACTCCTCAGATATTTTCTCCGTAGAGCGTGGCACGCCTTGCGGAGCTCAGCAGTCCCCTCGGTCCACCAATAGCACTCCTTCGTCCTCGCTGGTTTGCCCGCCCTTGGCATAGCGATATCGCTAACCCTCGTTAGCATTTTCCTGTGCCGGATCGCCTCCTGTTCAGTCGTTGTCGGCTTTTCCCTCCTCCTATGCTCGTCTGTCTGCCTCCTCGGCGCTAGTTCCCTTGTTTCGGTCATTCTCCTCCTCTTCTTCCTTCCCATTGCTGTTGCTGAAGCTTTTGAGATTATTAGCATGCCATTTACCTTTTCGCTTATTTCTGGCGGTACCGCCTTCCCTGCCTGGTTTGTCGGTTCCTCTCTGTTGCTCACTTTCTTGTTGCTGCTGCTGTTGCCGACGAAGATGACGCTCGTGGTGTCGCTAACGCCGGTAGAGCCTTTGTCGTTCCCGCCACGCATTCGGGGTGCGGCGTTAGTTTTTTCTTGGCCTCCTCGTTCCATTTGACAATCTCGATTGCCGCCCTCAGCATGTCCTCGTTTAACTTTTTCAGTTTTCACCTCGGGGTCTCGTCTTTCGGCGCCTGTTCTTCCCCTGCCGCCGTCGTTCCCCTCTTCTTTCCTTCCTTTGTCTCGAAGGTGATGTATCGGTGGCCGCTTAGCGTCTCAACCTCGGTATCCACCCTCCATTTTCCAATGTTTCGTACGCTTCCCGCTGTGGTCCACATGTGGTCTACAATCGACTTACCTTGTACCCGTACACACGTGTTCACAGCGCCTTTGTTTAGTAGGCAAAGGTCCAGTTGCGTCGCCCAGTCGAGCGTCATCTCTCCCCTCGGGTCCGTGACTTTCGAGTCCCATTTCTTGGCTTTAGCGTTGAAGTCCCCTCCTACTATGATCGTCCTGTTCCGCTGGCCTCGGACGATACTTCCGATTTTTTCTAGAAGCCGTTGGTATTTCTCCATGTTCCAGCTTGGCGGGGCATAGATTCCCACGATGGTGTACCTACCCTATTCAACGGCCGCTAGGGCGTTCCTTCCGAATGGTTCAGGTTAGCCTGCAATATTAACATTTTGCTACTTATCCTTTACTGTCGCTCGATGACGCTTCCTCCGCAGCGTTTCCCTCCCAAACCAGCCGCAGCCTTCTCAGCTGCAGCCGTTGTTGCCGTATCTGTCGCTGCTGCAATTCTGCGGCTTCCGTCCTTTTACCGATCGTCGCCTCCTTCTCTCTCGCAACGACGATACCCTGTCCGTCGACGGGACTTCCTTCGTCGATGTCATCGTCCTCTTCGATATTGTACATTTCAACATCGCTGTGACTCGTGTCGATTATCTCGACAATTCTGTCCGCGTCGTCGTCCTCCTCTGTAGCGCTGGTGCCGCCGGTTTCTCCCTCCTCCGTCTGACTGCCGCGCCCGGCGCCCACCTGCATGGGGCCGATCGCCAGGCCCTGAATTCCGTGCCTGGTCTACTCCTCATCTGTGGTGGGTGCTTCCTCCATCGCCGTCTTCATTCCCCTGGCGTCCTTGTTTGGGCGATCCATGGGATGTTGCAGTATTTACTGTTCCTGTTGCCCATCCGTCGGGCAGGGCGACAACGTGTCTCGCGGCTGCGGTGCCGTAAGCAGCTCGCCGCGCTATTTCCCTTTGTTAATCGGTGCAGTGCACCTCCTCACGCCGAGCCTGTTGTGAAGGCGACTTATCGCGTTGTAGGGGCGACCTTATCGCCCAGCCGCAAAGTGCTGCGAGGACGCGACGACATGGGCATCGAAGAATTTATAAAACAAATCAAATTCGCTAAATCCTTGTGCTCCGAACCTCCATTATTGTTCCGACTGATACTAGCTGAAAAGATCACAGAACAGGCGGAGCGAAGTATACGATACAACCGCATCGAAACGTTCGAAGATCTGTTTGACGCGCTCCGCTCCCAAGTTTCAATTCCAGTCACGGTTAGTGGGTGTCGTATTAAACTCAGTTTCGTGAAACAAGGTGCTACTGAAAGTGTTCAAGCGTACAGCAGCCGCTTTAGACAGGCGCTGAGTGAACTCCAATATGCAATACAGGCCAGGCACAAGAATGCTACATCCAGACGAATCGCTCTCAAAGAAGAAGAAGATGAAGCTATTCGCACGTACACTGTCAACCTACGCAGAGAAATTGGTTAGATCGTAATCGCAAGTAATCCTATCTCTTTGTCTAAAGCCCAAGAACGTGTGATAGATATCGAATTATGGAACCGCGATACGCAAAGATCCGCGCCACGCCCAAATCCGCCTCCCAGTAACAACTTCAAGTTACGGAACACGAATTTCCCACCTGCGCGCCAACCAATCCAACAGCCCGAACCACCGAGACCTGCACCGAAACTACCTGCTTCCGTCTCATGCGATTACTGCAAGAAACCCGGACATTCTAAAGATCAGTGTTATCAACTTCAAAATTTTCAAAACCACCAATACAGGAAAATTCCACCCCGAATTCACAATATGGTAGAACAGCAGAAGGACAGTCCGTCCGAGGACGAGTCACAAGAGTACACTACGTACCAGGAGAACTGCAACACATCCGACTGCAACCCAACAACGGAGGAGCAGCCAGACGATTTTTACTGAACACCGGAGCTGGAGTAAACCTGATTAAGCGACACGCCGCATTTAAAGTATGCCAATTAAAACATCCAAAACATATAACTCTCGGAAACGACAACCACGAAGTAACAGAAACCACAGAATTAACCTTCCTTAACCAGAAACACAATTTCCTAGTAGTTGCAAACAACTTCCCCCTAATAGAAGATGGTATATTCGGTTTGCCTTTTCTTTAAAAATACAAGTATAAAATAACGAACGATCAAATAACATTGAATGATAAAATTATAACATTACAGGTGACACCAAACAACATTGAAATCAAACCAGGAAGTGTTGTCAACCATGTACGACGGGTCGGTGATACTCCTACTCGCATTTGCCTCATTAATACCGGTAAGAATAACTTAAACACATCTGACGAAATTGAAACCTTCAACTCAATTCTAGATCGTATCAGTGAACTGATAAATAAATTGCGAACAGATCATATTGAGCCAGTTACTAAAGATCCTTTGCTTAAAATCATAAGTAGCTACAACGACATCTTTACACTAGACGTCGACCCACTACCCTGCACAAAATTGACCGAACACACAATAACACTTAAATCAGACAAACCTTTGAATATCCGCTCCTACAAACCTCCTGAGTGCCACAGAACAGAAATACAGCGACAGATTAACGAAATGCTTGACAAAAAAGTAATAGAACCATCTGACTCTCCGTTCAACGCCCCCATCTGGGTAGTTCCAAAAAAGAAAGACGGATCTGGTAAGCAGAAATGGAGAATCGTCATAGACTTCCGAAAATTGAATGAACAAACTGAACAGGACACTTACCCCCTCCCCAATACTGACGAGATCATACAACACCTCGCCAACGCGAAATTCTTTTCCGCGTTAGACTTATCCGCCGGATTTCACCAAATCCCCATGGACGCCGCCTCCAGCAAAAAATACACCGCCTTCTTGATATCTGAAGGCCACTTCCATTACAATCGAATGCCTTTCGGTCTGAAGAATGCCCCGGCCACATTCCAAAGAATGATGGACATGGCATTACGAGGACTGATAGACAAATACTGCTTTGTGTACATGCACGATATCATTATCTTTGGAAACACACTCGAAGAACATAACCGAAACTTGGCAATGGTATTCCAACGATTAAGAGAAACTGGTCTCAAACTCCAGGCTGATAAATGTGAATTTTTGAAGCCAGAGCTAGAGTACCTGGGCCACACAGTGACCCAGTGAGCCGAAGGAATCAAACCAAACGACAGTAAACTCAGAGCAATATCCGAATTTCCACAACCCAAAACTCCAACCCAAGTAAAATCATTCCTAGGACTGACCGGTTACTACCGCAAATTTATTAGAAACTTCGCCAAACACGCAAAACCTCTGACTACACTAACAAAAAAAGACCAACCTTTTCGATGGACCCATGAACAACAACAATCCTTTCAATATCTCAAGGACAAACTCTGTGACGCACCAATCCTAAAGTACCCCGATTTCGATAAAACCTTCACCCTCACCACCGACGCCAGTAATGAAGGCTTAGGCGCCGTACTATCCCAAGATAACCTACCTTGTAGTTTCATATCTCGCACCTTGAATCCAGCGGAACGTAACTATTCCACAACCGAGAAGGAACTTCTAGCTATCGTATGGGCAGTAAAACGACTCAGACAATATCTCCTTGGCCGAAAATTCGTTATCCAGACCGACCACCAAGCTCTGGTATGACTCAAAAATATTAAAGATCCATCCTCTCTACTTGTGAGATGGTGCCTTAGGCTTGAGGAATACAATTTCGACATCGAATACAAGAAAGGCAAGGAGAACGTCGTAGCCGGTGCATTGTCTAGAATACCCATCCATCCCATTAGAATCATTAAAGAAGAAAAGATTCCCCATAAAAGAACTATTCGCATCAAAGATCCTGACACGATTGGGCAACTCCTTCCCGAAATTGAGGAAACCCATCCCTTAACCGAATCTAACGCTTCTGAAAATACACAAACTACGAGAGACGAATTATACGAAGCCTTTCAACATTGGAAACAGTCTCCCCGAGCAGCACCCATCAAACAAGTAGCTAACCGACCTCATTGGACTCAGATAGACCCTGCTTCACTAGGATAATATGACGAACAAGTATGGCTATACAAAATTTATGACCTCACACAGAAAACCACAGACATTAAAATCGGATTACAACATGGATTCTCTACATACGAAACAGTCGCTATACAGTTAATACTTAGATTCCTCTCGATACACTTAAACAAGAAAGTCTATTTTGCACTCAGACCCGTACGAACATATACGACAGACGAAAAACACAAATTAACCCACGAACTCCTACAACATTCCGGCGAGAATAAAACAATAGACAAGTTAAAGGAAAATCACTACTGGACCAACATCGACACTGAAGTACAGACTTATATCCAAAATTGCGACACTTGCGAACGCAACAAATTGATGCGCGTTAGACCTCGAGAAGAAGCCACAGTAACAGACATGCCTAGCAAGCCTAACGAAAAAATAGCCATAGACATAGTAGGACCTTTACCGATGACTAACAAAGGAAACCAGTTTATCCTCTCTATCCAAGATTGCCTAACCAAGTACCTTATGCTGATTCCCCTCTGTGACCAAAGAGCAGAGTCTATAACTAACAACCTAATCGAACACTACATTTACATATTTTCCTTCCCTAAGCACATACTGACGGACCAGGGACAAAATTTTGTTTGCAAGTTAATGGAACAATTCGAGAAAATATTTAAAATCAAACATATAAAGACCACGAGCTTTCATCCACAAAGCAACGGAGCTTTGGAACGAACTCACGGTACGATTAAAGATTTGTTACGCACTTGTATCGATGAACGAAATGGCGAGTGGGACGATCACCTCAATCTTGTCTGCATGGCTTATAATACTTCTGTTCACGCAGCCACTCAATATACCCCATTCGAACTAACATTCGGTAGGAAGGCTAATATGCCCTCCGCTATAGCGCTAACACCAAACCTTAGTAAAAACGAACTGTTCAGACTCTGGAAGAATCGTCATACCGAATATCTAAAACACGCACGCGAGATCACAGAAAAGAACAAGAAAAGGTACAAATTGGACCAAGACCGTAAAATAAAGATAAAAAGTTTTTACAACGTAAATGATCAAGTTCTACTACATAATGATCAACGAAAAAATAAACTTAGCCCCGAATTCTTAGGCCCATATACCATCATAGAAGACAGAAAACCTAATTACCTCCTCCGTATTAATAAAACTAAAACTTTACTTGTACATGGTAACAGACTCAGGCCCTATCATTTTGTTGCAGGGAACAGTAACCCGACTAACGATAACCTCTCTTAACAATACAAACATCCTACAAGAAGAAATTAAAAATGTATTCATCTATCACAACGAAGTCAAAGTTAACATAGTATTCGATCGTAAAGAAATTCACACCAACATCCAATTAATAACCAAACTGCTTAGCGAAATACATGAACAATGCACCACATGTCATCCGGTAGGAATAAGTTACATTCAAACCAAACTAAAAACGTTAAACAAGGAATACGACCGACTTCACTCTTTATTACATCATAGAATCAAAAGAGGAATCCTCAATATTATTGGCTCCGCTTCTAAAGCCTTATTCGGGACCCTTGACGAAGACGATTTAACTCTTATAAACCAGAACATTGACAAACTATTCGACGAACAAAATGCCATTACTAAAATAGTTCAAAATCAGACAGCAATGTTTATCGCAATACTACAAAGTCACGAGCTTCCTCATTTGATTCGAGAAATCGAAAAGCATAAGACCAAAGTCGCAAACCATTTCAGTAACAACGAACACACTCTTTTAGCCGAAGCAATAATTACAGACATCTTGAAGAATCTAAATACATTTCAACGAATGATTATTTTAGGCAAGAAAAAGATTATCGACACCAGTCTAATCGAGCCCCGCGAATTCATAAACGCATACTCAGAAATCATTAAGAAACACTTTATTGTATCTCACATCCAACCGGCCCTAGAGAATATTCAAACCCTAATAGATATAAGCACGCTAAAAACCCAGCTAATAAACGGGCGAATAATCTACCAAATCACAATCCCAATCCCCGAAGAAAACGAATACAAACTAACAAAGTTATATCCAATCCCCCACAAAATAGGTAACACCTTTATGTCACCGATATTAGACTACGACATTTTTTTCTTTTTTTATAATTTAGAGTCGCATCAACAGCAGCGGTTATTAGCGACTATTATTGGCCCGATTTAACTGATTATGGTGAGGACTTGGTGGGAAACTTGTAGAGGATAGTTTATGGGATCATGGAGAGTGGTGTCACAGTCTTCACAGCTCGTTGAAAATTTCGATGGTCTTGCAGAATAATAGCAACGTGTCCTGGTACGAGGGTGAGGTAATCGTCCCGGTGAGGTTGTCCATAATTTTCATGCCTCTTCTAACTTGATCATACTTCCTGCATTCGAGGATGATGTGGTTGATAGTTAAGGGTGTACTGCATGTTTCACATAGCCTGGGGTGACTGTTATTAAGGAGATATGAGTGTGTTAATTTGGTGTGCCCGGTTCTTATTCGGGTTATCGCCACTTGCTGTTTTCTGTTGAATTTCATATTTGTTGCCAAGTCGTAGAAATTGTCGACTGCTTTATGGAGTGGGCTAGCATTGAAATTTCTCCATGTGCGATTGCAAACCTGTTTCCACAATGATTTAATGTGTTGGGTGATGTCGACGGAGGTGATGAGTAAGGGTTGTTCTTCGATATGCAGGGTGGATGCAATTTTTGCTTCGAGATCAGCCATAACATTCCCGTAGATATCCATGTGGGAGGGGATCCATGCCACAGTTATTGTTTTGCCAGCTTTGACCAATTTGTTGTAGATTTCTTGGTTTGCTACACACATTCCCATGGATTGTTTCATATTTTGGGTTTTTATAATGGCGGACAGTGAGTCCGAGAAGATGATCAATTTGGATTCTGGGGAGCTGTCAATGAAGTTGAGCGCCAAGTAGAGAGCATATATTTCAGCTGTAAGAATGTTATTAAACACGTGCAGACTGCGTATACTTGCCCCTTTTTGGGTAAAGACTGCAGCTCCTCTTCCAAATTTATTTTTAGAACCGTCGATGTAGATATGGGTAGAAGCAGGGTATTTGTTACAGAGGGTATTAAACCGACTTTTCCATTCCGCTACGATTAGCTCTTCTTTTTTGTTTACTGCTAGTGATAAGTCGAGGACGGGTGCGTCTAGCATCCATGGGGGGGGGGGGCATGGTGAAACCTAGTTTTTTCCATGTCTGGTAGATTGTAATTAAGTTCGTTTAGGTAGTTTTTGATTCTTTGACGGAGAGTGATTTTATTGATTTGATTTTCCGCTTGGTGCCGGTTTTTCGAGAAAAGATCGCCGTGGATGATCGGGTTTGTAGATGTTGCAGCCCTTACGACATATTTTATACTTAGACGTTTCCTTCTATGTTGCAGCGATGTTTCACCAGCTTCGATCATTATGCTTCCGATGGGGCTTGTGTGAAATGATCCTGTTGCTATTCTTAGCCCCGCATTGTCGATTACGTCAAGTTTCCGTAATACATTTGGTTTACCCGAATCGTATATTACAGATGCATAGTCAATTTTGGACCGGACAATCGCTTTGTAAGCTTGCAAATGGACGGTTTTGTCCGCTCCCCAGTTATTGTGGGCTAAAGATTTAATTATCTTAATTCTCTGTTTGCAGTTATCGGCAAGATTGTTTATGTGGTTGCTCCATGTGAGCTTAGAGTCAAACAATACTCCTAGGAGTTTTGTACATGTGACAAAACGTAGTGGGTTCATCCCTAGTTTCAACACAGGCATATGGGTTTGGTGGTGGTTAGAGAATAAGATACACTCCGTCTTGTTGGGTGAAAATTTAAGACCGTTATTTTTTGACCAGGCAAGTAGTTTGTTAAGAGCTAGCTGTATCGTTTGTTGTGAGGTGTTAACAGATTTCCCTTTACAAAGAATAGTAATGTCATCCGCAAATACTCTTGTGATAGCCGGGGATTCGGTGGCTCTGCATGCATTGTTAATAATTATTAGAAATAGTGTGACACTAATTACTGCGCCTTGTGGTACACCGTTTTCTATTGGAGTTTCCTGTGATAGGGTGCCGTTAAATTGAACTTGGACACTTCGGTTATGTACAAAATTTTTGATGAAGTTCCACATGTTGCCGCCTATTCCCATCTCCTGGAGTTTGACTAGAATTTGCCGTCTCCAGACCATATCATAGGCCTTTTCAATATCCAGACTTACTGCAAGGACATGTTGGTTATTGGCGAAGGCTTCCCGGATATGAGTTTCTATACTGACAAGATGTGACGTAGTGGAATGTCCAACTCGAAATCCAAATTGGTTAGGCCCAATAAGTTTTTTATGCTCGAGGAACCATCTTAAGGGGGCAGACTCCTTTGGGGCCTACTCCGAATCGATCGAAGCGCTATTACGAAGAAACGGACATTAGTGAAAACATAAGATTGTACATGAACCATCAGAAATTGTGACATCTATCGGCATTCTGTTGAATTACAAACGACAAGTCCGACGACATAGTTGCCAAATCGCATCGTAGGAGAATTCTGTCACGCTGTTGCCGCATCAATTACAATTTAATCCATCATGAGATCTCGTTTGAATTGGCTTGAGCCGATATTTCGATTCATTCCGAACGTAGGAGAGGACGGCGCGAGCCAGAAAGAAAGAGCGTCGAGACTCTTTATATTTACTAACACGTTCAATTGAAAAACTTTCACTAATAGAATTCGCTATGCGTCAATAATTTGATAACGATAATTAAAAATAAAAGCAATCATTTATTAGATCGATTTTATGCGAGTTGTGAGAATGTATATAAGTACTGATAACTTTGTAATTTATTCCATTCGCTTTTTTCTCATTACCTCGATCATCGTACGGAATGAAATGAAAACTGGGAATGCATCTTTACAGGAAATCTTTACTGAATACGTCTAGAGCCGGTATTTTAATTTATACTGAAAATAGAAAAGGATGGCGCGAACAAAAAAAGAGTATCGAGGATGAAATTTTTATAAATTAAAACTGCAAACAGTATTGCTTAAAGCATTGCTTAAACATATCCAGTAATAAAAACAGACATGTATTGTACGCATTAATTTATTTAAAAAAATTATAAAGTAGTAAAGGTTATAAAAGGTAATCAAAGTTCAAACTAATAAAAGAGAAACACTAATTATAAATGTAATTTATGACCGTTTTGCCACGGTCACCACGGCCACTACGGCCCCAACTCCGACCGCGACTGCTACCACTACCCCGAAGAGTACCGTATATCATATTTTTCACCATTTTTTTAATCTGAAACAATAAAATGAAGGGTTAAATATGCATACATATATTCAACTTTGTGTGTGCGCGCGCGCGCCTGTGTGTGTGTGTGTGTATGTGTGTGTGTGTGTTTATACATTCTGTATATACAATATTATATCGTCATGTATATACAGGGTATTACCTCTAACGCGACGCACGATTTTTCACCCACTTGCATCCATGTGACAAAAAAAGTTTAAAGCAAGAGTTCCAGGGTATGGAGTGTACAATAGATATCAGTAAAAAAATTTCGAAAACTGCAAGTTGTTGCAAGTGTTGCAAGTGTAAAATCGTGCGTCGCGTTATAGGTAGCACCCTATATATCATAGAAATATTAACGTTTTTACTCACTTTTGTTCGGGATAACTCCTGCGTCTCAGGTTTTTCCTGTTTCTTTTTTTCTTTTTTCCCTTCTTCCTCTTTCTTCCCTGCTTCCTCTTTCTTCCCTGCTTCCTCGTCCATCCCTCCTTTTTCCCTCTTTTCTCCTTCGCTGCTCTTTTGTTTCTCCTCTCTATGGAATTGTTCCATCACTTCAATTTCCATCTGCAAGTAAGATGTTTTATGTACTATTTTATTATAAATACAATTTTTTTAATTTAACACATTGCACGCCGACTAAAGGAAACCAGTTAACGATAATATGAAAAACATACATTTTCGTAAAATAGTATATTTTGATTGAATATTCGTCATGTACACTTTAACAAAAATCAAACACTCCACAGAACCGTCGTTTTCAATTTTTAAATGAAGCAGAAAATGCGATTTTTTATTTTTAAAAAGTCCCGCATTATCGTGGAGACCGCGTGCAATGTGTTGACTTTATACTTCATAATGAAATACTTACTTTGACTCGTGTGCATTCGTCCACGGCACGTTGTGAAATGATTGCTTCCATCCATTTCCTCACAGCCCTCTTGCCAGAAGGCACCCCCACCTTCTCCATTTCGTGACCTGCTCCTCCAGGAACGAAGTCTTGTTCCTACCCTTTATCGTTATCCTTGTTTTCGAAACTGAGGCCTTCAAAACAATCATTCCCACGAGACTCGATGGCTTCGTGATTCCAAGTCACTAACCATCGTCTGTCGCCCAAATGTCTTATTCCTATAAACACTTTCTCTGGCCAAATGCATGCTATGTCATAAATCGTACGAAGGCACAAAAGGGTCGGTCTAGTCGCCCTCCTAGGCCCTTGAAAAATACGTTGCTGCTAAAATACTCTTCATAGTTCTTGATAACACTTTCCACCATGCTGCACCACATTTCAAAACAGAAAACTCGCGTTTTACGTTTCATCAGCAGTTTTCTTCAAGACACGAAACGTATTGGATTATTCAATTCTTTTCCAAGTCTTGAAAAGAAAAAAACGTACCTTATTCTAGAAAACTGAAGTGAAGCGAATTGAGGTGTATCTTGAAGTGGGTTAAAAAAATTGTGACAATGAGTGTTGCAAAAAATGTGTTCAGTGAAGACATCCACGAAGAAGCGGAAAATCGCAGTGAACAAAATCTTTTGAGGGTGAACAGAAATCGTGTTACACATTTGTCAATGTCTGCAAGAAGATATTCAAAAAAGAAAGCATGCCGCGAAAGGAGACGACGCTTGGCCCTTCAAAAAAAGGAAAACGTCATACAAACTTTACATGCTAAGGAGGTAAGTAGAAGTCCCGAGAAACGTACTCGTGAGCATGTAGAGGAACCGTCAACATCCGCAATTGAAATGGCGAGTTCAACAGACATTTCAGGAAAATTGTATGTGGAAATGCAAGAAACAGAAAACAGAGAAGAAGGAACAGATTTAGAAATTGCAGTCTCCGAAAAAGATATATTCGTCACACGGGAAACAGTTGTGGACGAGCCTGAGGCACAATCGTGTCTTCCAAGTGGCTTGAGTATTGTAAACATGCAGCACATCTTTGCCGAATTTCAAAAAATTGGCGACCATGCCATAAATAAGGAAGACTGTGGAATTAGATACCTGAAAATAATGGGCTGGAAACGGTCTGGTCTGAGGACCACCCTCAGTATAATGTGCGCAATGTGCCATTACAAAGATGAAATCCACAGTGAACCCGACGAAACGGATAAAATGGAAATCAACGAGAGTGCCGTTGCTGGTATATTTTTAAACGGAGGCAGTTATGCCCATATGGAGGACTTTCTCGCAGCAATGGACATACCCTGCATGTCGAAGAAACAGTTTAGAAATCATCACGATAAAATAGTAAATTCCCTCATTGTTGTCGCAGAGAAAGAGATGATAGCAGCGGCTGAGGAAGAAAAACGCCTGGCTATCGAAAGAGGCGATGTTCTTCCCGGATCCGAGATTCCTCACATCCCTGTTGTGGCCGACGGAAGCTGAATGAAGAGGTCTTATCGCACTGGAACGTACGACTTTATGTCTGGGGTCGGTGTGATAATTGGATATCACACGAAGAAAGTTTTATTTACCGGCGTGAGGAATAAGGTGTGTAAAATTTGTCGGCGTGCTGCGAAGAACAAAAAAGAGCCTCGAAAACACAAGTGCTTCAAGAACTGGAGCACAAATCAAGCATCGACGGCTATGGAAAGCGATGCTATAGTAGAAGGTTTCAAGAGCAGCGTAGAAAAACGTGGGATCGTGTACTCAACGCTAATAGCCGACGGGGACAGCAGCGTATACAAAAAGATTACAGATGCGGACCCGTACAAGACTCAGATTCGTGTAAAAAAAATTGAATGCACGAATCATTTATTACGGAATTTTTGCAAAAAAATGAAAGAAATTGCAGAGAAGACACCACCTGGCCCATTGAGACGAATCGTGGAAAGCAGCATTCGGCGGATGCGTGCGGACATCGTAAAAGCCGCAGAATACAGATTCAGTCAAAATGAATCAATGGCCGAGAAAATAAAAAATTTGTATGGTGACATACAGACCGTGCCCAGCCACGTTTTCGGTGAACACGCAGAATGTTCAAAACTGCGTTACTTCTGCGATGGAACAAGTAAAAAAGATGAAAGAAACATCGTTCCTGAATTACAGAAGATTGGAGTGTATCAAGAAATAAGAGAAATACTTCGGCCATTATTAGCACATGCGGAAAGTTTGCTGTATAACAGCAATAATAATGCCGTAGAAAGCTTCAATAGAATTATACGGGCGAAGTACACGGGCGGAAAAAGATTAAATTTCGGCGAGAGAGGATCGTACACCGGAAGATGTGCTGCTGCTGTTTTGCAATACAATACAAAAGAAGTGTTGTCGCGATTGAATATAGCAATGGAGAAGAACCCGCCCGTAATTTTGCGTAACCTCGAAAACAGGAGGAAGAAAGAAAACCTGAAGAAGGTTGAGAAGCTGGCAGAAAGAAGAATTTCTAAACATGCGCGAAAACAATTCCGCACAGCAAAGGATTCGAATTATGGACCTAATGCTGAAAAACTAGACATGGACAAAAACATATATGAAATGGAGCAGGAGAAACATCTGGAAATGCTCCACAATTGGCAAAATAGAAGAAACGAGGTTCAGAAAGAAACCATCGGTCAAGGAAAAAATCCACGGTGGTTGAATTATAAATCAAAGCTTTTGACGGCATCAAATTTTGGGCGAGTATGCCGTCGTAGAAGTGGCACACTCTGCGGAAATGCAGTAAAGTCATTTGTATATCCGAAGTTAATTAGTGCTCCCGCGATGGAATACGGGAAGGAATGTGAACACATTGCCCGTGAAGAACTAAGTAAAAATATTGGCCTCGAAATTCAGGAATGCGGGCTATTCATCGATGCTTCCATACCCTTCTTGGGAGCTTCACCGGATGGAGTCATCGATGAAGAGGGCATTGTGGAAATCAAATGTCCAAAAACAGCTGAGAATTTATCGCCGGAGGAGGCAATCAAAACTGTTGCAACGGTCCGGAGAATATTTCAGGATGAAATGGGTACAGCAATGAACAAAACCCATCAATATTATTACCAGGTGCAGGGACAACTGCATATTACAGGTAGAAAGTATTGCCTATTTTGTGTGTGGACCCGAAAAGGATTAAAATATCTCCGAATTGATAAGGATGATAACTTCTGGAAGAATAATATGGAACCGAAGTTAATCCAATTTTATTTAGAGTGCATGTTACCGGAATTAGTAGATAGCCGGTATAATAGGGGTATGCCCATTCGGGAGCCTCAATTTATACTGCAGGAGAGAGCATGCTTAGAGCAGCGAAAAAGGTCTCACTCGGAAAGTAATAGAAACATTAATACTGGCCGGCATCACGCTGCGCTGTAAAGTGCAGTTCCACTGACTTTGTTAGTGGTTGACAATTGCGTGTAATCGCATTTGCCTAACGCTGTAAACCCACTGACCTATTCAGGGGTTGAAAATGATTGAAAAATAACTAAATACGTTCGACGTTGCGCTGCGCAGTAAAGTGCAGTTCCACTGACTTTGTTAGTGGTTGACAATTGCGTGTAATCGCATTTGCCTGACGCTGTAAACCCACTGACCTATTCAGGGGTTGAAAATGATTGAAAAATAGCTAAATACGTTCGACGTCGCGCTGCGCTGTAAAGCGTAGCACCACTGACTTTGCTAGTGGTTGACAATTGCATGTAATCGCATTTGCCTGACGCTGTAAACCCACTGACCTATTCAGGGGTTGAAAATGATTGAAAAATAACTAAATACGTTCGACGTCGCGCTGCGCTGTAAAATGCAGTTCCACTGACTTTGTTAGTGGTTGACAATTGCGTGTAATCGCATTTGCCTGGCGCTGTAAACCCACTGACCTATTCAGGGGTTGAAAATGATTGAAAAAAAACTAAATACGTTCGACGTCGCGCTGCGCTGTAAAGTGCAGTTCCACTGACTTTGTTAGTGGTTGATAATTGCATATAATAGCAATTGTACTCGCGGATCGAAAGATCACGAAAGAGCACATATGAAATAAAAACAGGACAACGAATAATCAAAGGAAGATCTCAATTGAATAATGTAAGTTTACAGCAAATTGTAAGATATACTAATACTGATCCATGTTGGTGTTTTTGTTTTAACTGAAAAGTTTGTTATAGATTTTGCAACGATAGATTCCTGAGGAGAGGTTTTTTTAGTGAGTATGGTCCTCCTTGAGCAGCGGTAACTATTTGACAGCAACAGATGCAATATAACCTACACCGCCAATTTCCTCGCAACTTATTTCAGCAGACAGTGCTATATTTTTGTTATCATATTATTATATTAGCATCATCGAATATATAAAATACTGTATCGAATTTGTAGCCACTTTGTCAACAAAATTTTGTAGCTCCACACAGACATACGGGCAAATATTCTGCGATTCTGTGACCGATAATGGCACATGATTACGTCCAGAAGAAAAGAAAAATAATAATGTCAATATACCAGCTAATTACTGGAGCACATTCAAATGCAAAAGCAAAAAGAAACAAAATTCAGGTAATGCTACATGCTTTTCAAATATGATGTACAATTCAGTTTTTGATAGATACATAAATTCAACGTAAAACGTAATATATAGTCAATATAATACAAATGCATTTATATCCGCGTGTACAAGAATAATCATATATTTTATATATTTAGATATAATTGTATATTGTATAATAATTATATATATTTATATTATTGAATTTGTTACACATCCATAAAGAAGTAAATGGTATATGTATATTAGAGTAGCACGGCAAGAGAGGCCACATGCTTCTCCAACATCAACTTTTTCAACACTTACATAATTTATTTCAAAGCAAAAAATCTACATATGTATGTATAACATTCATAATAGAAAAAGTTCTACTGTTACACACAACAATAGTGTCTCATCAATCGTTTGTATCTCCTCTTGAACCTCCTTTTTCTTCCATTTTTCTTTTTATAAAATCATTAACGCATTGATTTCTATGTGTAAAAGCTTTTCGATTGAACGCATTAGTATATATGTATTGTTTCATTCATGATACTGTTTCCCTCTCGCTGGCGCTGACCTTTTCTATGTTTAGTAAGAATCAGAAGCTCGGCCGGAGCCGCATTCATTCAAGTTTCCCTGATGGGCAGAATTGTAATACATACATATACAGGGTGTCCCAGAACTACCTCAAGAGCCGAAAAGGGGTGATAGCTGAGGTGATTCTGAACACCTTTTTCCTTTGCGAAAATGTTGTTTGAGGCTTCGTTTTTAAATAGTTAACGAAAAACACTGAGCAATCAGAGCGCGCGTAGAGCCTGCGCTCAGGGACGGCCCATGGCGCACCGTGCTAGGTAGCGACGTTGGACCGTCGCCCCGAACAAAACGCGTCGGTATAGCACGGAGCAAAAGTTAACATGGAATTACTCATTATTCATAAATGAAAA